>ML786002.1:224010-252465 GCA_009831015.1 Picea engelmannii | reverse complement strand
ACTCCGTAATGTTGAACATGAAGATGTTGTCTGTAGGTTGTTCCCTTATACTTTTGAGGGTAATGCATCCACTTGGTACTTTGCCCAACAACCCCATACCATAGTGTCTTGGGAAAAGTTTGAGTCATTCTTTTTGGAAAAATTCAGAGATGGTAAACCTTTGGAAGTTTTAGTCATGGATCTTTCAAGCTTAAAAATGAACCCAAAAGAAAAAGTTAAAGATTTTAATCAAAGATTCTTAACACTTAAAAATCGAATCCCTGCAGATTCTATGCCTGCTGAGAGTCTTGTAATAGCTTACTACACTAAAGCTTTACATCAAAGCATATCTATTTGGGTTAAACGATCTAAAAAGTCCACGCTGTTAGAAGCCTTCGAAGAGGCTAGTCAGATTGAAAAAGATATACTTAGTCTTAAGGACTCTTCTAGCAACGAAACTGAGACTAGCTCTTCTTTCAAAAAGAGTATTGAAATTCTCCCCAGACCTACACAAAGTAAAACACAACCTGAAAACTCTGATTTGGAAAACCTAACCAAAGTTGTTCAAAAGCTGTCTAATCAAGTTATAGATTTAAAAAGGTCGACTAAAGAAGCTTCCTCGAGTAAAGGACCCTATAAACCTCCTTTCCGAAAGCCCTTTCCTAACAATAGACCTAACCCAACCCCCGAAGGCTTAAATCTAGAAAGTTTGCAATGTGCCCTTCAAACAATCCTACAAGCCCAAGATAACTTGATGCCCCCTGATATCCCTCAGGAGGAAGTCGAACAGGAAACAGTTCAAGAAGAAGAGTCTTCTCCAAACATCTTTGGACACTTTTCGGATAGCATCTTTCAAGCTAACTTCGAGACTGTTCACCCTTATAACACTAGGAGTAAGACAACAAACAAACCTCCTGTCGAGAACACTACAACTTCACCTCCAAAGCCATCTAAATCAGTAGAAACTAAACAGAGTAATGTCATCCCTAAATTAGATTATGATGTTGTTGAAGATCTTAAAAAATTAAGGGCTAATATTTCTATTTATGAGTTGTTGAAGTTTCCATTTTTTTTTTTAAAAATGTTGCAAAATATTTCAGAGAACGACAAGAATGGTAATTCAAATGGTAACAAGGTTGTGCAAAGCAAAGTTCCGCAGAAGACTTCCACTAAAAATAGTCTTGATCCTCAAGATAAAGGAAGCCTTCCTATAACCCCTGTAAATAATGTAAATAATGTAGATAAAGTAGCATCAGAAATTGCGAGTAAAAAACCACAAGCTACTACTCTTAGTACTCGCAAGAACGTACCTCCTTTTCTCTTGAATTTCAAAATTTTCAACAGAAATGTGCATAATTGTATGGTTGACTCAGGAGCGTCATCTAATGTGATGCCTTGGTCTATCTTCCAAAAGATTAACGCTGAAGTGGAACCATCTACTTTTAAAATCATACAACTTGATAGAATGGATGTTAAAGTTATAGGCGAACTAAAAAATGTATTGATTAGATTATCATCTAACCCAAAGGTTCATCAGGTTATTGATATAATTGTTGTGGATATTCCAGAAGTGTATGGTCTATTTTTGAGTAGGGACTGGTCGGAGAAGCTACATGGTTACTTCGCAACAGACTGGTCTCACTTATGGATTCCAAAGAACGGTAAGCCTAATAAGATCAGGGTGAATCGTGAGCGTTACCTTAAGTTCACGGTCACAGATTTAAATGATCCCAACGAACCATATACACCTTCTGCTGATTCACCCGAAGTCCAAGGGATGGATACCTTCTTCGGAAATTTCATGGCCGAGGCTTCACCTATCAACAATCCAGAACAGCAGTCCGAGATCGTAGCGTACATGCAACCAACATCTTCTATGCAACAGTCCCATGTGCCCGATGGAAACCAAATTTGGTCTCTATATTTTGACGGTTCTAAGTCTAAAGAAGGAGCTGGTGCAGGCTGCATCATTATCGATCCAGCAGGTAACAAGACTTTAATGGCTTGCAGACTAGAATTTGAATGTACTAACAATACTGCAGAATATGAGGCTTTACTACAAGGTCTCAGAAAAGCTTTGGATATGAACATTCAAAATCTGGTTGTATTTGGCGACTCTAAAATAGTGGTTAGGCAGGTCAGAGACTCTATACACTGTCTTTCCCCGCATCTCAAAAGTTACCAGTCTGAGGTATGGAGTTTAATGAATAAATTTTCTGCTTTCAATATAAATTCCATTCCTAGATTAAATAATGCTGAAGCAGATCTACTAGCTAATGTAGCCTCTAAACTTCTTCCTGCAGAAGGCTTATCCCCAAACGCATTCTCCGTTGAGCTATTGTTTTGACCATATGTTCCTGACAATATTACAAACTGGAGAGTATTTGACGACGATTAGCAGATCATTAAATTTCTGCACATGGAAGAAACCTTTCAAGGCGCAGTGATAGATGAATGCACACACGACGACAATTTGCACGACTTTATGGTAATACCTAATCTGAAATCTCCTGAAGCTCTATCGAACATGGTAAATTACATACCCAAATCCATAGTTAGATTAGAAAAGTTTTATGATTTTGAAGATAAATTTAAAAAGACGGTCAATTGAAAAACTAATAGTTCCTCGTTGTCTTATGAAAAAGTCAATTTAGGAACTAGTGAAAATCCTCAGAGCATTAATCTAGGCTTGGGATGTTCTAGACAAGAAAAAGCCGCTTTTGTTAAATTGTTCAAAGAATTTAAGGACGTCTTTGCATGGACGTACGATGATCTTAAAACATTCGATCCTAATATTATACAGCATGTCATCCTGATGAAGCCTCAAACCTTACCCTTCCAACAGAAATTGAGGAAAATGCATCCTAAACTTGAACCGACCATTCAAAAAGAATTGAATAAACTCCTAAGTGATAAAATAATCTTTCCTGTTAGACACACTCAATGGGTGTCCAACCTTGTCCCAGTCCGGAAGAAAAATGGGGAAATTCGACTTTGTGTCGATTTTCGAAACCTCAATAGAGCGTCTGACAAAGACAATTATCCTGTCCCACCCATGGAATAGATCCTTCAACAAGTATATGGTTCCGAGAGGCTATATTTATTGGATGGTTTCTCTGGATACAACCAAGTCTTGATGTCTCCGCCAGACCAACTCAAAACCACCTTCCGTACCCCGTAGGGCACTTATGCTTATCGCAAAATGCCCTTTGGATTGATTAATGCTGGTGCTACCTTTCAGAGAGCAATGGATATTGATTTTCGAGGCTTAATCAATCACTCCGTCGTAGTTTACTTGGATTATGTCACCGTGTATTCTAAAAACAAAGACGATCATCTAGCTCACTTACGAGCCGTTCTGCTACGATTTCATAAATACGACATCTCCTTAAACCCCAAAAAGTCCATCTTTGCAGTAGAACAGGGCAAATTACTAGGATTCATTGTGTCTAGTGATGGGATGATTATTGACCCCGAGAGGACTCAAGTCATCGCTAAACTTCCCCCACCTACATCTAAGAAATCCATGCAGTCTTTCCTAGGCCAAATTAACTTCGTGAGAAGATTTGTCCCCAACTTCTCCGAAATGGTTAGGCCTCTACAAAACCTGATTAAGAAAGACACCCAATATCACTGGGGACCCATAGAAAACCAAGCTTTTAATGCCATAAAGAAGGCCATAATAGACGCTCCATCTCTCATGAGCCCTGACTTCTCTCAAGATTTTACACTATGATCGTTCCTATGCTGCAGTCCTAACTCATAAGAATTCCGATAATAACGAAGTACCCATCGCCTTTATGAGATCTTATTTAAAAGGTGTTGAACTTAACTACCCAATGGTTGATCGGCAAGCCTATGCTGTTTTCAAAGTAGTTAAGCACTTTCGGTCCTATCTTTTGAAGTCAAGGATGAAAGTCATTGTCCCCTACCCTGCCAGAAGGAACTTGTTAGTGAAGAAGGAGATAGGAGAGAAGAGAGCCAACTGGGTCACCTCCTTGCAGGAGTATGACTTAGAGATCACCCCAGCACAGATCGTGAGAGGCCAAGGGTTGTGTAAATTGGTTGTTGATTCAGAAATAGGACAGCAAGAAGATAGTGATACGTCAAACCTAGAACAACGTGATCAAAGTTTAATTTGTTGCGCACAAAACCTCGTAAGTCCTTGGTACGACGATATTAGATTCTATCTTGAACATGGATCAGCCCCCTGTCACCTTGACCCCACCAAAAGAAGAGCATTGAGACTAAAGTCCGCCTCCTTTCATCTAATTAACGATGTACTGTTTCGTCAGAATTTTGACGGCGTACTGATGCGTTGTCTTGAAAAAGACGAAGCAGAAAAAGTCTTGCTCGAGTTGCATGCAGGAGGAGCTGGTGGCCACTTCGGTGGTGACACCACTGCTCATAAGGTTCTAAGAGCCGGTTATTACTGGCCCACGCTTTTTAGAGATGCCCATGCCTTGTGTCGTAAATGTATCATCTGTCAGAAAGCATCAGGGCGGTTGCAAAAACCAGCCTTCCCCTTGCAACCCGTCTCAGTAGATTCTCCTTTCCAGCAATGGGGCCTTGACATCATAGGTCCTGTTAACCCTCCTTCCTCACAACAACACAAATATATTGTGACAGCCACATATTACTTTACTCGATGGTCTGAAGCTGTTGCGCTAAGAAGTGTTAACACCAGTCAGGTAATCTCTTTTTTAAACTCGAATATTATTACTCGTTTCAGTGTCCCTGATTGTCTGGTCTTTGACAACGCTTCATACTTTTCTTCTCTTGAGATGAGCGAATTCGCTTTGGAGAAAGGAATAAAGCTGAAATATTCTACTAGTTACTACCCCCAGGGCAACGGCTTAGCAGAATCAACAAACAAGAACTTGATCAAAATAATCAAAAGAACTGTGTCTGAAAATCACAAGAATTGGCACAATGCACTGCTGAACGCACTATGGGCCGATAGGGTAACACCCAAATCCGCTATAGGTAACTCCCCCTTTTTTCTCATTTATGGCAGAGAAGCCATTCTGCCACCTCACATTCTTCTTCCTTCACTTCAGTTGTCACAAAAGGTCCAAGAAGAAGATTTCCCCCCTTTAGAAAACCGAATTAACGCTTTGATGAAGTTAGAAGAAGTAAGAACCCAATCTAAGCGTAAGTTAGATCAACATCAATAGTTGATTAAAAGCTGGTTCGATTCTAATTCTGCTTCTGATAAGAATTTTGAAGTAGGCGATCTCGTCTTAAAGTGGGACAAACCACACAAAGGAAAGGGTGGGCACACCAAGTTTCAAAACTTATGGCTTGGGCCATTTTTAATTGCGGAAAAGTTGGGTCCTAGTTCTTTTCGCTTACAGAATCTCGAAGGGCAGCTTGACACCTACCCGGTGAACGGTCAAGCCCTAAAAAGATGCTTTTCATGATAACTACCCTTGTATATTATGTACATATTTTTCTTTTATTTTTCTTTCTAGTTTTCTTTATGTTTGATTTTGATTTGAATTTATCAGTTTTTTGTGTTTTTTGAAAAATACACATACATGTATACTGATCTATTCAGACGAAGACGTTAAGAGTTTTTCCTCGCTTAAATAACTTCTAAATTTTTTTTACAAACATCAATGATATATTGTTGAAACTGATATCTATATTGAAAAAAATTTGTTGTTTGAAAGAAGTTTACTGATTTCAATCTCTGAGCAAAGTTTGTCATGATCATCTATTATCTTTTTACACTGTCCCTTTTCCGTAATGGAATGACTCAAAATATGTCTCCCTGTCATAGGAAGTTGTTTTTATAAAACATCTCTAGAGCTGAACAAAGGACAGTGCTAAAAAATTCTGATGAGGTCTAAAAAAAAAAAACAATGATAATATGCTAAAATATCGAGACTTTCAGCGTCACCCCGCTCAGCTATCTACAAAAGAAAAACAAAATAAAATTATTAATAAGAGTTGTGGGAAGTGCTTGTAAACCCGTCGGGATACTGAACAGGTCTGCTGGCAGCGGGTAAATGCATGCATGGCGCCAAGACAACTTTGTCTGGGTACTGAACAGGCCCGCTGGCAGCGAAGCAATGTCGGGTACATGAAAATCTGTAAAAAAAAATATGAGAAACCTCTTTAATGTCCTTTATTCTGATCTAGAACTTCTTGACAGAATACATATGTCAGAGTGGGTCAAATGGCAACCCTGTCGAGGCTATGGACGCCTGCTGGCAGCAGTGGCCATGCTAACAGTATTGGAGATTTTATCATTAATGTCGTGACTTGCTGATCTTAAGACTGTTATTGGTTTTCATCTTTTAAAACACTACTGGAAAAAATGATTAATGATGATGTTTGAACGACTTTCTGGTTGTTATTTTTGAGTTGAAATTTTCTTGGCTGTCTTAATCTGAATTTGTTACTTTTATAGAGATAACTGCTTCTTCCAGTGTGTCGCCATTGTTGGCAGCCAAACCATTTTTTTTATGATCCTATAAGCTTCCTACACCTATGTCTTTCGAACTTCAAGTTGTTCGTCACATTTTTCAAATACATGACACTTTCATTTCTTGCGACACTTGCAAATCTGTCTTCATTAAGTTTTCACGACTGTAAGCGTGAAAATTTCTCCTTTCGAGGTCGCTTTTCGATCACTATCTTAAACTGTCATGATCTTTTATCGATATTTTCTATGGAACTTACCTTTTGTTTATCGTTATGTGGCTGAAAGGACTCTTAAACTATGCTCATTGAACATTTTTATATTGATTGCATAACTTGATTTTATTAAGTTTGTGAGACATTGAGCATATGGATTCATACTTTTTTACCTAATCATTGATTCTATGAATTGCATAGGGGTTATGATTTATTAATTGTTTTTATATATATGATATGATCCTTATGTTAATCTCTTTATAATTTTGGCTTGTCAACTATATGATTATCAATCGACACATTGGTTAAACATTTATACGATGGCACATGGCTAACATTTGGTGTTGGTTTCATATTGAATGTCAATGGTTTATAAACTATACTCTAAAGTTGATTTGGCGCATTAGCATAACACTCACCATTTGATTCTTTGGTTGGCCAAACGATATGGTTTTTGAGCTATGATTGTTTGAACAGATGTGTAAATCGGCGGTGGTACTTTACCATAACTATCGTGCATGGCAGTGAATGACTCCACCACCCTCGCATGCACACATTTATGCTTACCCCTTTTGGCTTGATTCATTGCTGATTCAGGTAGCTCTATTACTGTGTATTGATGAATTTGAACCCTTCCCTTACCATGCATTCAACTCCATGGCACCAGTCGTGCGAGTTGAACCCAATGGAAAACAGGCCCTGTTAATGTTTGATAATGCCCGCCAAGATTTGGCAGACAGTGGATGGCTTACCTTTGTGGAGCGTTTCGAGGGTTTTAACCTTTGCGTGGCTCGACAGTTTTCCATGACCTTCGATGGCTGTCGAGCCAAGGTCGGCGATATACAATTGGAAATTGATGAACAATTTATTAGTCTTGCTACGGGTTTTCCTGTCACTGGACAATGATGGTCCAAGAATTGTAAATTCGAGGAGGTCCCATGGACACTACTCTTCCAATCACGAAAAATCACCTCCTGTGATAAAGGTATGGCCGTAACTATGCTCAAACAACGTTGGCATGATTTATTGATGATAATCAAGCAATTTGTCACATGCGAAGGCAGATACGGGTTGGTGCTCCTTCACCACCTGCATTTTCTTATGGTTTTTATGGGTTATCAGCTCAATATGCCCTATTATTTGCATAGAAGCCTGTTTAAAATGTCGAAGAAGTACAAAAGAAACGAGGCTGATAGTAGGATTTTTCATTATGGACTGGTAAAGCTTATCGTTGTCTGTCATTTGAGTCTACACGGAGATTTTTGGAGCAATTTCGTTTCTCGGAATGGTTTCGAGGATTCGAATCCCACACAGGTTGAAAAACCTGTAGTGAGCGAGGTCAAAATTGTACCCCCAGTACCCTACCATGTCCTTCTGCCTAAACCCTCGTCCGACCCTCCTATCGACTTACCCCACACGGTGACTAAGAGTGTTGAGATTGTAAAGCCTATGAGCAAGAAACCCAAAGCCAACCTTACTGCAAACACCAAAGGGAAAAAGAATGCACGTTTGATTTCATGAATGGCAAGGAATAAGACAAAACCTCCTGTTGAGCCAAACCCTATTGTGTTGAGTGAGGACTCTGATTCGGAAGTGGAGCGTTTTTTGGCTAGCGAATACCCCTATTCGCAAGGTTTGTGTGCCGAACCCTCGTATGAATTTGTGTCAAACCTACCCCCCTTCCTATAGGATGACCCTAACTACCCAGGCATTAAATTGTCTTATGAAACCCTCGGTCATATGCCCAAATCCTCCCCTGCTCTGTCTAAACCTACAATGTCACCCTGTGATCAATGCAATGCATGGTTAGAGAGGTATTATAATGATGTGCCGATTCTCCAGTCAAAGATTCAATCTTTGGAGGACCAGATTACAACCCTAACCAGTCAAAAGGCCAAACTACAAGCTACAGATAAGAAACAAAAGACGACTGGCTCCATCTTGTTTAAAAATGTGGAATCAGTCACGGCTGTTGTAAATTCCAAGATGGCGTAACTGAGCAGCCTCGTCATCATATAGGTATGTTTGATATCAATCGTTTTTTGTAAATAATCCAGGTTTATATAACGATTTGAATTTGGTTTTAAACAACTATGTTCACAACATTGAATGGCTTTGTTACATTGCATGCATTCTATAGATAGCTTTGTTTTGACTAAATGGAATTTCGTTTTTTTTTCAATTATTCCTAGTTTAGCTTCTATTGGCTTTTCATCGATTTGATTGATCTTGGTGTGGATTTTATTTGTTTGATTGAGTTAAAATGGATGCTTTGTTTTTAATCGAATTTGTTTGTACCTATTCTAGACAGGAATTGTTCCTCGTATTCAATTTAGAAAATGATCACATTTCGATTCAATTTCGTTATAATGCATATGCTATGATTGGCAATGATTTTGATATGGTTAATTGTTACGGTTTTATGTCCCATATGACCTTCGAGCAACATGAATACAAATCGGATCATTTCCAATCTGACACTGTACAAACACACCCAAATTGTGAATAGATTCAATTCATAACGATTATGCTAAAAACCCAGCCGGTTAATTCGCATTGGTTTACTGGTAGCTCCACCATGTTATCAGTTGGATTCGTAATTGCAATGGATACTCTGTTTGAATTTGATTCGTAGAACGAGATTGACTATATCCAGATTCATGATTTATTTTCTATATTAAACTCAGTCATGATTTGTTTCGATTATTTGCCCAGTTTGCAATTATCACTTCTGTCGATTTTATTAAGATTGTGATCACAATTAATCGATCATGTCTATTGAATGTGCAAGGATCAATGATCGAAATCTATGACAAATTTTGTTTGGTTGATGCTGTTACATGTGATTTCATTTACCCGACTTGTAACGGTAATCAAAACAAAGTAGTGCTTTCTTTGCATTCGATTAAATGACTTGAATCTTGTTGCTATGTCGAGTGGAAAATTGTTGTGTTGGATTAGATCGTATCACATACGATATGGTTCATTATTGATTTCAATTGGATATGAAACAGTCTTGTTACTGTTCGATTATGAAAGACCCAATTTTATGATAATAGAAAAACAGAGTATTCCTATCTCTGTTGAATCATTTTGATCATGTTTAATGATGAATGATAAAATCATTTTGATTCGTTTTCAAGTAATCATTGGAAGATAATTGGATTTAATTCTTTTAAAAGATTTGATTTGATTCTGTATATTATTTTAGACTAGCTACAGAATTAGATGATTCTGTAATGATAAAATCATTTTGATTCGTTTTCAAGTAATCATTGGAAGATAATTGGATTTAATTCTTTTAAAAGATTTGATTTGATTCTGTATATTATTTTAGACTAGCTACAGAATCAGATGATTCTGTAGCTAAGTCTGTAGAGTTTAATTTTTATTATTTTGCTAATGAAATATCTCTCTAACTTGTTATTTTTGGTCCATTATAGGTCAATTCGAAATTGCATTGGATTTGATCAGCAGTTAGAAGATATTTGGATATTTTACTTGCATTTTAGTTTCTTAGTTTAGTTGATCTTGGGAATACCTTCCCAGATTTTGTAAACAATTTGATATTATCCACAGGGAGGTTTTACCCTGTGGAAAAACTTATAAATACTCATTATTTTTGTAATAACCTCATCCTCATTCGTGGGCGAAGAAGGATATGGAATTTTAATACAGACTGAGACATAATTTGATATTCTGCTACAGCGTTAGCTTTTCATAATATCAATATTTTGTTCATGTTTATGTGTATCTATTTGCATTTGGTTAATGACTACTTTAGCTATCTTAATCTTTTGCAAATGATATAATTTAATCAATATAATCCATATCTGATTTCTTCCAGTGTTTAAAAAACATAGCAGTTAATTGATTCAATTTGTGAATGACAGATTTCTCTTCTTCATTAATTGGATTATTAAGTATAAGTTTTTTCATAACAAGTTTCCCTTATTGCAGAGATTTATAAATCATATAATTGTTATGATTTTTTATGTCTTGTTTGTCCTGTAAACAACTCAAAGAGCAGTGCAGCCTATCGTTTACGAGAAGCTTTTGGATTATCCGGTGCGAGTTTTCTTCCTCCTACCAGCTTCGAAGTCATCATACACAGGACAAATTTGGAGCGTTTCCAGGTCAGTTTGTCATTTGTTTGTTTAATGTGTTTATTAGTAGTTTATTTTAAATATAAGTTTAGTTAGATATATATGTGTGTTTACTATATTAGATTCTTTAATTTCAGTAAGTTTTATTTCTTGTTTATAAAATTATAAAATCAAAAAGAAATGCCTTTTCTCTGTCTTAGGGTAGATTGCAAATGAGTTTTTCAGGTTTTATTCAAATCTGCAAGTTGTGAATATTGTATATTTGTGAATAAGTTATAGTGCAATAAGTAGTTAGACAGCTAATTAGTAGAGTTAGTATAGTAGTAATTAGTAGATTATGTATATATAGTTATTAGAGTAGTTTAGTTTAGTTTTAGTTTAGTTTGTTTCGTTTTTATTAGATTAGTGTATTAGTTTGTTTTAGTGTTAATAATAGTTTGTTTTATTTATTTTTAGTTAGTTTAGTTTCTTGTATTTAGTTTTAGTTAGTTTGTTTTATTTAGTTTTAGTTTAGTTTGTTTAGTTTTAGTTAGATTAGTTAGTTTAGATTAGTTTTCTCTTTGGTTTTCTAGGACCTTAGATCGGCCAATGGAGCCGCTAAACCCGTTAGGGTGGTTCATTCCAAACGGCTTGGGTTATTAGACAACCCCGAACCGGTTCCACTCTCTTAGTTGACGGACGGTCAATTTCGCCCGTCAACAGGTACAAAAGAGTAGATTGTAGATATCTTCACCAAACCTATTTCAAGGGATACTTTTGAGTATCTTCGACATAAAATTGGAGTATTTTCATCCCCACAATGAATTCTTTTTGAAAGAATTTAATGCTTTTTATCAGAATTGTACACAAGGAAGCACCATGAAGAGAAACATCAATAGAGATCAGAGGGTTACTAACATGGGGATCAACCCCAAGGATAAGTCATCATTTTCCATTGATGTCAAAGGGGGAGAGAAACAAAATAGAGGCATGAATATAGGGGGACCCAACGCATGAAGAAAAGGGGAGTCAACATGAGCATGATTGTTGCCATCAATACCAAAGGGGGATATTGTTGAAATATTAATTAATTAATGGTTGAGAGATTAATTATTGCATAATTATCGAAAAAAATTGTAGGGATTAATTAATTATCGAAAAATATTGATTATGGAAATAGATTATGTGTCAAACGTTTAGATAATGTAAGATTAGTTATCATTGATGTTAACCCTTTAATAAAGTTTCATGTCGAAGTTAAGTGGCATTCAACAGAATATAACATGTTGCATGTTGCATGGCAGTTGTATGTCATTAAGAAATTTATCTTTATAACACAGAGAATAGTCCACTGCAAATCACTTATGTGTATTCACCTCTGAGAATACAAGCTAGAGATCTGAGGCAGTGAGTCGAAGACAAAGAATTCAAGTGAAGTAAGAAGTTTACAGGGGTTGAGAGCATGGATAAGGGGTTTCATACATGAATTCCTTGAGTATATCCACAAGTTTTAGGAGGAAAAGCATGAACATTTGTGATCTGCAGTGAGGGAAATCACGGATACTCATGGGCATATAGTGCACACAATCGTGAACCTGTGAGGAAACATTGTGGAAGATCAAGGATATTAAAGCTCAGGTAATATACAATATGAAGGCATGTCTTCATGTGTGTTAGGGAGTTATTTTGAATAAATTGTGAACATGTATTTCTCAGTAATTCATAAGCTGTTGATTTGGAGAATTCTCTTATGAATTTTGGCATGAGGAATAAGTGGTTGCAGTCTTGATGATATATTGATATCAGAAGTAGCAACAACATAGATATCAGAAGCAACATCAACAAAAACAACAATATATTATCAGTTACAACAACAAAGGTAGTGATAGGGTTGTCTACAATTATATTTAAGGATGGTTAGATGGGGCAAGGAAAGGGGGTTGTAGTCTCCTTATGGTTGGAGACAAAAAATTAGGGAGTTGGAATTTCCTTTAGGTTGAAGCCTATAAATAGGGGGTTGGATATTCCTTCCATTTGTAGATAGATAAATAGGAAGTCAATGCTTCCAATGAATGTACTCTTTGACAAATAAGAAAATCATTCTGTGGTTTTTTCCTACATTGGGTTTCCACGTAAAAATTCAGTGTACTGTGTTTATGTGTTGTTTATGAATTGATTTATGGTACTGATGATATATTGAATGTTGGTTGAATATAATTGAATATTTATATTGTGGTTAAATAAATAAAAGTACTAATAATGATTCACCTCCCCTCTCAGTATTCCAAGACTTCCTATTCATGTTAGTACTTTGGAATAATCCTACTAGGGAATCAAACATCTCCTTGGTAATATTTTTCTTGGATAAGTGAGGAATTAGATGATCCTTCACTGAATCCAATATTACTTGCTCATATTTAATCTCCTTCTTCTCATGAATTGTCAAATCTTATAGATCTATCGGTGGAACCCAAACAACTAGTTTTTCCACTAACTCCCAAAGGTCATACTCCTTCAACGCCAAAGTAAATAATTATTTATAGGATAGGAAGTTTGATACTCCATCCAATATTTCTTTAACTCTCAAAATTGATAATTCCATCCCTTAGACTTGATAAATTGTCCTAGAAATAACCTGCTACTGAAACTGCCCATGTATTGACCTGTACGATATTGTACGGGCTTATCACCATTAAAAATCACGTATGTACACAAATTTCCTTAAGTAAACTCCAGTATGTATATGAATTTTCTTACTATAACCTCCATACAACTCCATATGACTGCAAAAACTAGTTTTGCTTCAATATGAATTTTTCCCTGGAATCCAACCCTTGATTTATAACTGTTGGTTATAGATATGCTAAGATCTCCTTTAAGATCTAATAGATTTTCTATCAACTGTTGTGGCTATGATATCTAACTTCCTCTTAGAGCATAGGCTTTGATAACTTATTATCTTACCTTACTTTGACACCTAGGTACTCTCTTATCAAGTTATTTCCTTGTTGTAAATCAAAATAGTAGCTCACAAAACAAAATACAATTGCTAGAATAATCAACTCAAATAAATGTAGCAGAAGAAATACTGGAAAACAAAATATCAAACAAAATACAATAAGATATTCTACCCATCAACTAATATTATCATTCAAATAAATTCAAAGCTTATAAGGGATCCCTTACTGGGAAAATGGCCCACAAACAAATACATAAAACTTTAGACAACACTTGCAAAGCCTAGAAACTTTTGGTCTATTATATGATCACGATATTTCATGTGTCTTGAGATGTATGTGTCTTCCTTATGAAAAATCATGTATACGCACATGTCTCCAATGAAACCTACATACATGTGCACAAACATAGTATGGAAAAATCCGTACGATGTGACCCTGTTGTTGCGGCTCCAATCTACTAAAACCCATTTGCGACTGCCTATGTTCTCTCTTCTCCCTAACTTGTATTGATATCCAGATGAAAGTCCTTCTCCACCTATCTAAGATCTTCTTGAATCACAGTCCTTCATGATCCAACTCTCTATGTATCAAAAGAGTATCTCGTGTATCAAGTGTCTCCTCCTTCACCCTTGCCATGCTTTATAATATTGAGTTGTGACCTAACCCTAATATCAAAAGTGATTTATGGTTGAGATTACTTCTCACCTCACTTGAGATCAAGGGATAATATTTAATTCACTAATGCTAATTTGATCATTTCATTAAATAAAACAAAACTAATCAACAAAAGAACTTTACTTTAGTATTCCTTTAATTAAATTAAATTACCAAGGTAGAGTGCTTTCGACGACTTCCACACATCTAGACACTTAGACCTATGAGGAAGTACCTGTGCGATGCTACAAAAATCAATAGGAGATCAATCATTCCACTCTCTCAACTCTACCGTAAATTTACCCTATGTTTTCTTATGTTCTTTCCTCAAGCAACTAGGATTTATTCACTCACCATAGTGTTGAAGGGTCCAAATGGATAGTCAATCAAATGAGGGAAAATGGCCAATGTTAGGTCCCAATCAGACCTACTCTCATTTGGAGTAGTGTTTCACATGAGTTTATGGGCCTCGCTGCCGCTCAAAATTAAAATAACTAAAAAGGAGAAAGACAATGGAATGCCCCCCAAAAGAGTTCCAATTAATACTAAGGCTAATAAAACTAAAAACAAACTAATCTAATCCTAACTGATTCTAACCTATCCTGAGAGAAAAACTAATAGAAATGAGTACAATAAAATATAATATCTAGAAAAAAGAAACAGTTCATGACAACTTAGACATGTTAGCACAATAATATTATAGAACTTGTCTCAAATAGTTGAAGAAAACTATAAAATCATACCTGCACTCATAAGAAATCAGAACCACATAAAGATTCTAGATACTAAGCACAGAAATAGTTCACATGATCAATACCCAAAAAACTCAAACAAAAAATACCAGTGTAGAATAGTCCCACAAGCATTTGCAAACAATTGTGACTTTGAAATTCCTCCTGCTCTTTATTATTTGAAGTAAAAGTGTCATCCTTTGTTACAAAGTGCAAAATGCCTCTTCTATCCTATTCGTTCTCTTTTTATAAGACAAGAGAGTCTCTTGAGTTCTTCTAGCCGTTCATTTCATTCCCCCCCAATTCATTTTTTACATTTAAAATAAAAACATATGAGGGAGCTACAAATGGAATATGAACAAACTCATGAGTGATCATTTCTGTGCTCAGGCAGTTTGCAAATGATATTCATTTTAAAACGATCATTAACTCTGTCCATTAAAGTTACAATATTTTTTTGTAATTTTTTTAGGATTTTTTGGCTTTGTTCTGCTAAAATATTTCACTTTTTATTCTTCTCCTCTGTATTATATTTTTGTTGAGCTATTGACCACTTGATTTTGTTTCTTGCAACTCAATATATGATGATTTGAAGTCAACATACCCAATTTTTTATCTGAATTCGGGTTCCACCTATGTTTTGAATCTTTGGGCTATTTGTGTTCTCAATATTTCAACACTTTCCATACAAGACTATTCATCTCTCCTATATCTTTCCATAGAGCCCTCCTAGGCCTGATTTCTTTGCTCGTAGCTCCAGATATGGCTTCCTGAAGTTGGCATGGCCAATTTCCCCCCCTAATTTGTGGGTGTCTATTTTCTACATTTTATATCATATTCTATCACCTTCTTGGCTTGGATAAATGTACCAATACATTCCTCTATCTGATACCTTTCTAACAAGGTATCATGGGCCTCATTCTGGCACCTCTAGCAAAAGTTATGGTCGTTTGAAAATTGTCACTCAACAGTCGTTGATTTAACCTGCAGGTGAATCTTGACCATTTATCTTCATCGTAAAAACGACATCCCACATGCATGAGAGAGTTAAACACTTAGTTTTTTAAAAGGTTCATCCCTTATGGATAGTGTGAATAGAACCTGGGCGAGCATGGGACCTACGGTTTGTAGTATGTTTTTTTCTAATTTCCCCTATTTTAAAATCAAGAAAATATTGAAAAATGAAAATATAATACAATGAAAAATAAAAAATAGAAAAAAAAATAGTGACAGAGTTAAAAATGAAATTTACCCCTAATTAATAAAAATTGATATTTACAAAAAAATATTCTACTCCCCACTAGATTCGAACCTGTGACCTAAAAGGATGAAACACATGTTTTTAACCATTAGGCCAGGATGAAACACATGTTTTTAACCATTAGGCCAATCCATGTTTGTTGTTCATATTATTTGCGTAAAACTATACATCCATGAAAAACTACAAATTCTATTAAATAAAAAATAAAATAAACAAAATATTGAATAAAATAAACAAAATAATGAAAAAAAACAAATAATATATAGACACACACACACACAAATCCCTCACCCATGTCGTCGTCGAGAATTCTTTTTGGGATTTTATACTTATACCTCACTTCACCTCCTTATCACCGATGAATGATCCCAATGACCACACTACATTCCCAAATCCCGACAATACACATGCACAAACTTCTAAAACAATGCATTGAATAATATAAAATAGGGCACACACATTTCAATGAGTATTATAATAATATCCAAGTTAAGGCTTGGTCAGGTCGTCAGTAAATGTGGGTAAGTGGATACAGTGAGTTTGGGTGGATTCATCGATGACGACGTCGATGATCCATCTTGACTCACATGCCCCATGGTATATTAAAAAATCCCATTTTTATTTTATATATATATATATATATATTGTTTTAGTTTTTTATTTAAATTATGCTCTCCCTTCCCCAAACCTTATTCAAATGATTTTTGAAATAAAATAAAAGATGTGTGGTCTGGGTGTTATGGCTGGGATTTGTTTTTTATAGGGAGGTGATGGATAATATATTTTGTGGCCGACTTTAACATTGTTATGACATATTTCCCTCGCATATGTATATTTATTACGTACATTTTTCAATATATACATTAATTAAATATGTTATTATATTATATTATATCATATTTACGTTTCAAAGCCTTTGTGAGGGGAGTTTCAAATATAAGTTAAAATGTTTTTTAGAATTCCCTCTAATATAGGAAATTCCTATTTTTTAAGGAAATCCCCATATTATAGGGGGACCTCGAAGATAGGGCCAGGGGAGAGTTGAGTAAAAGGAAAAAAAGATTAAAAGATTAAAAATATGTACACATTAAGATATTTGAGTTAAAAAAATATAAAGGAAAAAATAATAAATAAAAGGGAGAAATGGAAATGAAGAATATGAAGATTTAAAATGAAAATGAATATATGTACAAAATCACATTGCATCCTAGGTCTTAGTTACAAAGTTTGTTTATTTAGTGCGAGTTATTTTATCTCTGTAAAAAGAAGTAAAAATAATTTACAAAAAATAAAATAATGAAATTAGTAAAAATAAAATAAAATAATATACATAAAATGAATAAAATATAAACAAAAATATTTACAAAATAACAAAAAATAAAATTAAAAATAAATAAATATCCAAAATCAAAATCAAATATTTAGAGAAATATATACAAAATAAAGAAAAATAAATAGAGTAAAAAGGGGAAAATTTAGATATATTTAGGCAAGTGGAGGTCCCACGCCCTCTAGATTCCACTATTTAGGGTTACTAGGATGCCAACATGGCAGTTAGCGTGTCTTAATGGGTGATGTGTGTCAAATGGTGGTTGTATGGGATCAAAGTGGGTCACTGAATGGTTATGAGCAGGAACGACCTCAGCCATAGATTTCCTTAGGTTTCATTTAAGCAAAGCTAAGAGGGAGAGTGACATCATGATGACATAATCGACCAACACGACAACTGACATGCTTAAAATATGTTACATGGTGACAAATGATTGATCAATGGGACAAGGGAGGGCCCCACTCATGTGAGGAGTAAGGATGGAAGGAGCACCGACGACGAGAGATCATCGATGAAGATGGAGGAAGGAAGAATCGTCAACGAAGAGGGAGGAAAGGTGTCAACACCTGGTTGGATAAATCACAATTTGTTGTGATGGCGTGTATATCCTCGTCATTCCACCTTTCAAACTGAGGATGGTTTCACGTTTCATGCGGGTGAAGTTCGTGGTAGTACCACGTGTCTGAGGATGCCAACATGGTGGCTGAGCGAGGCCAGGGATGGTTAACTGTTGGCTAACTTGAGTCTCCGAGGAGAGAGGGACCATTTATATCTAGCTTCCGAGAGTCATTATATCTATCATAGGATAGTGTCTTCATTAGAGATGGAGTCAGGATCACCCAAATTCTATGGAGAAGGAGGCCTCGACGATAAGAAATCCTGACGACGTCGTCGTTGGGGAATGCAATCGAAATACTGGGAGGACATGAAGCATGTAGAGCCCGAAGACAATGAGGACATTTAATGGGTGCTACATCAACATAACGTAGGATGGCATATGTGAGAGGGAACCACGTGGATGCCATGTGGTAGTGAGGTGGATAGGTGAGTGAAGACTTAGGAAACTTTGGGATGCCATAACTTTCAATATAGAACTCGGATTTAAGTATGGTTATAATCGTTGGAAAGATCTTGATAGGCATAATCCAACTATGAGATTTGGTTGGAGGAAATAATAGAGGAAAATAAGGAGAAAAACATAATAATCCTTGTGCCTAGGTTTCAGGAGAGAGGGAAGACCAATAGAATAATTCGATAGAGGTCAATCTGAAAAGACTTAGGAACAAGTCTGCAGTGAAGGTGGATCCAACAACATTAGAATCTTAGGACCTCAGAGAATTAGGAAAAGGGGAATCTCAATAAGGATCAAAGTCAATATTATAGAAAATTATGAACACATTTCCCCACAAGCCTCTCAAGGCTGGAGAGGCTATGTGAACGAAGTGTCCTTACACACATGCCCCTGTAAAACAACAAGAAATATATCAACCATGCAATCAAAATAAGACTAGCCAATACAATAAATAACATATTCTCTACCATTAAACCAATTTATTAGAGAGTGTTATATTTATTCATCAATAATATGGTGGCTATAGATGAGTTTCTTAAGACTACATAAACTAATTCGAAGCAGAAGAGTAGAATTCATATGCGAGAGCACAATTATGAAGTCATGAAGCATAACATGTCAGCAAGAGGATGAAAAATTTGAATTAGTCAATCATCAAATAATTAGCCACAACCTCATCCAAGACATGCAATATAAAATCAGACCTTGCAACCACATAGAATCATCAAACACTTCATAATCAACAAATAGTTTGAAAAAAATGTCAACGAAACATCATAGGTTAATAAACGTCATGAAGACATTTGAAATCATCATATTGAAATGAATAATCAACACCCATCAAAACAATCATCCAATAAGATAAAACCCCCAACTTCCTCAAAGTAGGCAAAGACATAACATTAGGCTCAAGCAATATAGGACTAGGAAATAGGATTGGAATTTTAGTAGGGTGTTAAGAACCAAATATCAATATAGCATAGAAAAACCTCAGAATAAGTACTCAACGCCTTGAAAAAGAGAGAAATTCAGATAATGAGCCTCTTCGAGGGGGCAACCTCCTTATGCCCACATAAATGCACAATTCCAAGATGATTCCAAATGAAAATGTCTCCTTGGTATATATATCGGAGACTAGGAGGTATAATTACAACTAATGGAATAAAAACGACATAAATAAAATAACATTACTAATGTAATATGCCCCAATTAAGGGGTAATGAGCCAATATTAGGGCTTAACATGCCCCTCCCCTTGAGACAAGTGTTGTCCGCAATGCTTGAGTAACTCTCGATGCTTCTATATAAAAGACTCATCTTCCCAAGTGGAATCTTCAGTCAGTAGTTTCCTCCATTTAATGAGATACTCCTGTTGAAGGTGAATCCCCCTGTGTACAAGTGGATTCCCTCTTGGCCTATAGACTCCTAAGGCCAAGATAGAAAAGTGCTTAACATGGAAATTGACTTCCTTTTAGATCTAATCAAGTTAATGAATGAAAGAGAAGGAGAAAGATATGTACCTTAGCGACATTTGTCCTTGCAAAGTCCTGGCTGAGCTTTGATCCTGAGCTCCCTAATAGATCCTGTAGGACAAACAAAGGTACAAAAGTATTCCTACTTTACTGATATTAGCTCAAACATAGATCCATCTACTGCATACAAAATCATATGGAACAAGCATAAGTTTGAAATAAACAGGCCAAGCATTGATTATTAATAAGAACAAGTAAAAGTACTTACAATCCTTTGAATGAAGGTGCAACAACTTCTTCCAGTTCTCCTTGTCCAACCCCTTTGCTCAAGTAATCTACATTGATTTATACGATGACATCTAACTCATGAGATCATAAGTGTCACATCTCCAATCTCTTTTGTTCATACCACTTACAGGATCATAATTTTGGTATCAATCTTTAGTCTCTTCTCCATGTACCTTTCACCATGCGAAGGCCTCCTTATATAACCTTGGAGAGGCCCAATCACTTGAGATATCTTTGGGATGAGTTGAGGATTCTTCTCCTTCAGTTGAGGATCTCCCCTAGGATCATGCCTTGACCATCTATTCAAATCCAACTACCTTCAGGAATTGAGGGATTCTTCCCTTATTTGCCTCAACAAACCCAAAATTTGCTAAAAAAAGGGTAGCGCTCCCCCAAAAGGGTGCACAGGGAACTCAAGCACTCCCCCAAAGAGGCTCAGGGTGTGCCAACACTCCCTGACAGTGGGTAGGGGAGCGCTCCTCTCCAAAATTCAGTTTTTGAGTGTTTTTTCCATGGCAAAAGGTTTGTACTCCCTCTCAAGTGGATTTTCTTCTTCAAAACTAGTCTTTGGGGTGTCTTAAGTGTCTTTTTGATGTTGTTAGAGGCACGACATGGGAAATATGGCAGTATGATGTTTATGAAACTTGCAACACTTTTGGTCAAGATGCGACACTTGCAGACAAGATGCGACACTTACAACACTTGTAATGACGACACTTGCGACACTATCGAAGTGAGTAATTTTGAGGTGTAACAGATTGCCCCCCAAAGTACAAAGTTAGAAGACGATGATGACTAAAGTACTTTGTAGACTTTTTTGAGCAAGGGTATGGATGCAGAGAAACCGAAAAAAGATGCACACAACCATCAAACAAATATTATGACATGTTTCAAAACCCAAGGCAGACATACCTATGCTTGAGTGATAAAGACTTTTTAGGTATGGCTGCCATAAAATACACCATGGATCCAAATTATATTGAAAAAATGGTATAGCCACTGTAGATACAATGTGGATCTATACTTCTATGACCTAAACTGATTGTAACCATGAAGAATACACAATGGATCTACGAGATGACAAGACATAGCCATGACCAATACAAAGTGGATCTATGTAACAATATATGTGTCATAGTTCAAAATATCTCCTTTGCAACCTGGGCAAAGTATACATAAGAGAAAAATATCAACCCAGGGTCTTCTTACCGATCTTGATGTAGTATGAATCTAACCATGTGAATAAATGTCTTGATGTCAAACATAGTAGAAACCACTTGATTATCGATCAATGATGTAAATTGTTAACAAGCACGAGGGAGATCACCATTGATGTCAATGATTCCCAATGTACTCTAGTACATCCCGATGGATGTGAATGAATGAGCTGAAGTCAAACATCCATGGAATCATTCGATCAAGGGTCAATGATTTAAACCCACTGTCGGATGCGAGGAGGCCTGCCATTGAGGCATGCAGGTCCCAAGGTACTAACTGGTTTCTAAGTCTAACTCCTGGATAATGTGCTGAAGTCAACAGGAATAGACTCGCCGAAGGAGGGCCTTGATGTATCCCCCATCAACGACACAAAAAAGACACAGAGATGTAATTGGTAGATTGAATGAACATGGACTGACATGGGTATTGAAACATGATATTTGTGATGGCTAACTCTCGAGGCAGATACTTCCCTTGAACACTGAGGCACATTAGTAAAAACTTGACATGGACCAAAACTTGATGATGCAGTGGATGTTGTGACTTTCGTCAAGTGACCCAAAGGAGTAAAACAAACTCAAAGGATTGGATCAGTGCAGAGGTTCAGTGGATTAAAATGCATGCAAAGACAAACTGTCATGTTCAAGAGAGACTGTAAGAGCTACTAGTAGTGTTCTCAAAAAACTGCTCGGCTTGCTTCTTTCTATTTTTTCCCCCATCCAGATAGACGAGTACGTCTTTTTAATTTAATGAGCTCAAGGAGGGTAACACATGCTCGATATGAATCACCTTCGGTAATTCCATCTTCCTTTTTTTAACGAACTGGAAGAAGTAAGGGTTCAATCCCATATGGGCCCTTCAATGTATGATTGTTTAACTAGTCCAGAGAAGGTAAAATCGATGGTTTTTCATATTTAGAGAGTCTGAAAACAACTTAAAGATGACTCCAATGTTGTCCTTTTTCGTAATGTTAGTCTCATGAGGCCGAAAAAGAGATAAATTATCACTCGAAAGACGCCATTTCAAACCTTTTAACAAGTGGGAAAGGAAGCAAGATCACTCAACCATCTTTTCACGTTTAGAGAGTCTGAAAAGAGCTTAAAGAAGACTCTAAGGGGTTCCTTTTTCGTGTAACCATGCGAGCCCGAAAAAGAGATAAAAGGTTGCTCAGTTGCATTCTCATGTATTTACGAGCATGAGAAAGAACAAAGAATAAGCTCGATATTCCCCCATCTTGAAAGCTAGGGGATTAACTCCAGAATGATCATCAAAGGCTAGAGACATGCCCTCCAAGCTTCAATTCATTCACCGACTTTGAGGTTGTCACCAATTTCTCTACTAGATGGAGAAAAAGGATAAGGGTGGATGAAATGAAGGTTCAAAAGAGGTGACTGTTTCATTTTTTAACGAGCTTGACACAAGAAAATAACTATGCTCATGGCTCTAGGTTCAATCCCGAGATTATTTTTTCATTTTTTAACGAGCTTGCCATAGAGAGGAAAACTATGCTCAAAGCTTCTGTTTCATTTTTTAATGAGATTTCTATAGAGATGAAAATTGTTCTCGTGGACTCTTCTTGATCATGGCTTCCAAGAGAATAAAACTATGGAAGGACACCACGTCAAGGGACAAAACTTGGTCATGGATTTCAAGAGATATTCACTGGATGTAATAAAATCACTCTGGAAGGAACACATGTCGAGGGTCGCAACAAGGGTAAGGAGATCAAGCTCCAATAGCCCTACCGAAGAGATTACCATGTCAACTACCAGATCCAAATCATTAGAAGTTGAAGTCATGGGAGACAACGCCACATAATTGACATGCGGCAGGGGTGATACTGTCTACATGTAAGAACTGTTTAGGGAGGTAATCCATTCAGGACCAATGAACGGAATTTGATCAATAGTCACCATAATTCCATCATGAGGGAAATATATCACACGAAAAAGAGTGGATACAATTTCTCTCATGGCATAGACATAATCCCGCCCGAGGATTAAAGCGAAATCCAAGGGGTCTTAGACTACTATGACATCAATAAAGACAGTTTTCCCTCCCAAAGTTACGGGAAACTGAGGAAGGGTCCCTAAAGGTTGACTAGTTATTCTGTTAAAAGATAATAGATTATGTGTAACCAGCGCAAGTTGAGGACAACCCAAAGCATTCCAAGCAACAGAGGACAAAATGCTAATGGATGCACCTTCATCTATCAGCATTTGAGGAATGTCCCAACCACAAACTTGTACTGTAATCTGGAAAGGAATGGGGGAGGCAAGACGAGGTCTAGTTAGCGCACCCCAATAAAAAATGATGGCCTCATTTCTTGGAGGGCGTTTCATGGGAGAATGAGGAATGCCCCCCAGCACGGTAGATTCTATATCAATGAGAAAAACGTGGGCAATATCAGGTTTACTCTCTAGAGGGAGAGTAGGATCGACCGATGATGGGATCGGATCGACCATGCATGCACTCTTCAGAGGGAGAGTGGGATTGACCGATGATGGGATCGGATCAGTCACTTTGGCACTCTTAAAAGGAGGAGTGGGATCAACCGATGACAGAACTGCATCAACCACTTGGGTTTCATTCTCGAAGGGGAGAATGGGGTCGACGGGTGGAAATGGATCGACCGCTTTGGTGTCACTCTCCAATGATAGAATGGGGTTGACTGAGGATGAAAACAGATCGACTACTTGGGTTATACTCTTTTGATGAAGAGTAGGGTTGATCGATCATGGAACTGGATCATCTATTTGGGTTTGTGGTTCAATCGAGGAGGAAACGAGATTGACCACCTAATAAACCGGACTAACTGGGGATGGAACTAGATTGACCAGTTCATAAACTAACGATGGGTTGGGGGAAATATTACGATAACCTTTTGGAAGTTGAAGTTTTTCCAAAAGAGAAGAAGCGTCATCCATGCGAGGACAAAGGTGAGAATAATGATCACCTTTGCATAACATACAAGGGAATTTGACAATTGTCTTCTTCTTACCAACCTTAACGTCACTAGTCGACAGGGCATCAGCAACATGTTCTGCAGAGGCCGATGACATGGAGGACCACATTTATAATACCTTGGGAATACCAGGGCAATACCTTAGAAAGTGTTCACCCTTACAAAGACTTCAAGGGAATTTGGGTTTCAGATTCTTCATCAAACCTCATCAACACTCCCAGTACTATTAACAGTGACTGGTTGCTTGGATCCAATATCTGATGTTGTTGGGGCGTTGGTCCTTTTCAGACATTTCTTCTTCTTCTCTTTTCGTTTCTTCTTCTTCTGATTAACCTGGCTACTTGCTTTAGAGATTTCACTAGACGAAGAAGGATAAAGAGAAGGAGACTTAATGGGCAAAGAAGGCAGAAATTCGACGTGAGGTTGATGTGTGGGTGGTGTACTGATATCTAAAGTATTAGGTGCAGTTGAAACATTGGGAGGATTTGAGATCACCGGAGTGGGGAACAACCAAACAGGTAATCCGATGGTGAGTCCTGGAAGACTCAATGTGGCAATGTACGGAGGACCAAAGTTTCCAAATGAAGGAAAAGTATAAGGTTCCCCAGGAGAAGGGGTTCCTCCATTGGTACTCTCAATATTTGATGCCATTAACATTGACTCAACCTAAGGTCCACCAAGTAACACAACCAACACACGCTATGAATCTGAGAAGCAAACAATCAAACAAAACCTTCCCACAATGAAACCACTAGTTGGTGATGAAATCCAACATCGCGATATCAAAATAGGAAGAGGTGAGGATAGAGCGGGTGGATCAGTTATGTTGGCGACCTTCTTAATGGACTTATTCCTTGGTGCAATCTTCCATGTAGTAATTGTGGATTTACCCTCCAAGGAGCCCGAGTGAGTTTGACCAACGTCTGTTCCAGGTACAGTGAGACTTCCCTTCATCGTCACCTTGTGTGAGACCCTAAAGATTATGGCTACTAAGGTCACCAATTCACGGTCAGCCCCTGGGCGGGTATAGTTGATAGTCTGATCTGAACATATGGACAGGATAACAAGTCTAAAATCAACTTGAGAGGCTCCCACGCATAATCGTGGGTATACCCTCAAGTGACCCCCAATATATGATCTAACCACTACAAATAGTTGAACCACGGAGGGATAATCTCCGTAATTCTCCCGAATGCGACCTCGTGCGTAACCCCTATGTGAGAGGGGGATCCCAGAAAGCCTATATGACAATTGAATTTTCTTTCCCTATAGTAAGATGCTAAGTTTGTTTGATAGCTTTGGAAAGTTATCCTTTCAACCTATTCCAAATCTCTACACCTTAAACTAATGTAGGTTTGCTAACAAAGATGTAAAACGTCTGATAAATTTTAGTCAAGTGTTGATTTTAGTGGATTTTTTTTACTCAGAGGTGTGTGAGAGTGAATACTGATGATATTATGACTTAGTTCCCAAAACATGCATAAGAAATGATAAGCAATATTTTCTTTCAGTGAATGTCTAAGTAAGGGAAGGAGAAGGATTTTCCTTTCACTGTCAAACACTAAGATGAAATGACCTCATGCAAAATTCCTCAATAAGGAATCCAATGCAATGCTAAAATGTTTATATGTGACTGATAACCAATAGATGTAAAACTTCCTATGCTAATCAGACTTCAAGATTTGTGAGATTTAAGCAATCTGGAAGCAAAGTTCACATAAACCAAAAGACACCCTTGTTATGATCAAACAAGAAACAGAAAGACAAAAACTCAAAAGGAAGGAGAAAGAGCATGGAAAAGATGACTCAAATATCAGAAATAAAAGTACAAAAGACCTTTGAAACTCCTTACAAAGTTTTCACTCACTCAGATAAACGACAAGAAAATGACAAATTTACTCCAAATTGTGAAGGATAAAGAGTTATTGCAAAGTAAGGACAAATGTAAAAAAATCCAAACAAAAGAGGATGAATCCTTAGAAGACAGGGTATTGAAGGCCAATACCAAGATGGACTGAGAGTATGAGACCCTGAGCAAATGCAAAAGGAAAAAAATGAACCCAGAAATTGAAAAACTAGAGGGTTTTTCATTGAAAATGGGATAGCGCTCTAGTGTAAAGGGTACTAGAGTGCTCCAACACTCTGTGTAAGACCACCAGGGAGTTTTAACACTCTTCTAACAAGGGTAGGGGAGCGCTCTTCTACAAAATCTCAGAAAAGTTCCCAAAAACTCAAAAAATCAAGAAAATTCAGTCAATCAGGGTGATCATGATGACATAAAGAGGCAATCAAACCAATATAAGAATAAAAAGGTCAATATGAAGAAGATAAAATCAGTGGGAAAAGGGCCAAAACAAGATCTAGGAATGGAAACAAAAGTCAGTTTCTTCCCTAGTGGAGTCGCCAATTTCTATTGAAGGTGAATCCCCCTGCGGACAAGTGGATTCCCTCTTGGCCTCTAGACTCCTAAGGCCAAGACATAAAATTTCTTAACATGGAAATTGACTTCCTTTTATATCTAATCAAGCTAAATAATGAAAGAGAAGGAGAAATATATGTACTTTATTAGCGACGTTTGTCCTTGCAAAGTCCTGGCTGAGCTTTGATCCTGAGCTCCCTGATAGATCCTGTAGGACAAACAAAGGTACAAAAGACTTCCTAATCTACTGATATTAGCTCAAACATAGATCCATCTACTGTAGACAAACTCATATGGAACAAGCATAAGTTTGAAAGAAACAGGCCAAGCATTTATTATTAATAAGAACAAGTAAAAGTACTTACAATCCTTTGAATGAAGGTGCAACAACTTCTTCCAGTTCTCCTTGTACGACCCCTTTGCTCAAGTAATCTACACTGATTTCTTCGATGACATCTCACTCATGATATCATAAGTGTCACATCTCCAATCTCTTCTATTCATACCACTTACAGGGTCATAAGTTTGGTATCAATCTTTAGTCTCTTCTCCATGTACCTTTCACCATGAGAAGGCCTCCTTATATAACCTTGGAGAGGCCCAACCACTTGAGAGATATTTGGGATGAGTTAAGGATTCCTCTCCTTTAGTTGAGGATCTCCCCTAGGATCATGCCTTGACCATCTATTCGAATCCAACTACCTTCAGGAATTGAGAGATTCTTCCCTTATTTGCCTCAACAAACCCAGAATTTGCTAAAAAAAGGGTAGCGCTCCCTCAAAAGGGTGCACAGGGCACTCAAGAACTCCCCCAAAGAGGCTCAGGGATTGCCAACACTCCCTGACAGTGGGTAGGGGAGCGCTCCTCTCCAAAATTCAATTTTTGAGTGTCTTTTCCATGGAAAAAGGTTTGTACTCCCTGTCAAGTGACTTTTCTTCTTCAAAACTAGTCTTTGGGGTGTCTTAAGTGTCTTTGTGACGTTGTTAGAGGCATGACATGGGAAATATGGAAGTATGATTTTTATGACACTTGAAACACTTGTGGTCAAGATGCGACACTTGCAAACAAGATGCGACACTTACAACACTTGTAATGATGACACTTGCGACACTATCGAAGTGAGTAATTTTGAGGTGTAACAACTCTGAAATGGATCTATTCCTCAGCTGGAGAACTCTTGTGTCAGTGATGGCTTCAGTCTCCAATATTATTTTTCCTTCCTCGTCAAGTTATAGCAATATAGTTTGAACTGGGATCTTGTCGCCTATAACCTTCTTTAAGCATGAAACATGGAAAACTGGGTGTACTCGTGAAGATGCAGACAACTCCAATTTGTATGCCATAGTACCAATATTTTGCAACACCTTATAAGGGCCA
>ML786002.1:207843-220708 GCA_009831015.1 Picea engelmannii | reverse complement strand
CTTGCCACCTTAAATGCATTCTCCAATGATTTGGGTTCCCAAAGGAGAACCTCATGTTGAATTTTATCCTTTAAAGTTCCTATGAATACATCAATCAAGTGCTCATCTGGAATATCTGTTACCTTTATATTCAATCTTTGGAATTTCTCAATGTG
Source organism: Picea engelmannii (assembly GCA_009831015.1). NCBI lineage: Eukaryota > Viridiplantae > Streptophyta > Pinopsida > Pinales > Pinaceae > Picea > Picea engelmannii. The sequence continues at coordinate 220,553 of ML786002.1, read as the reverse complement.
CTTTGTAATTGAACCCTTTTGCTTGAGATTTATCAATTGGCTAAAGAAGGTATTGCTCCTTGTATCCTCATAGTGTGCTATCATTTCTTCCTTAAAATTTTCCAAGTGACGAGTGATTTGCGAGAACAAAGCCATCAATACCATACAAATTGATTGGGTTCTAAATATAAAGAAGCAATTCATACATTTTTGTGTATGTGGCACATTATGTAGATCAAACAATTGCTCCATATGAAGTATCCATGTGATTGGGTCCTTGCCATCAAACTTCCTCATATCGATCTTAGGAACGTGGTTGGTATTCAACCCAAAGTTGGAATTTTTCCATTCTTGATTCACCTTCCTTGTGTCCTCATCATGAATTTCATGGGATACATTTTCACTTTCAGGTGTCCTCTCTATTATGAAAATTTTCAATCCTTCCATGATCTCCCCTTTTAAACCCTCCATCATCTCTTGTAGTTCATCTTTTGTTACTATCTTCTTTTGTAAATCATTTATGTCCCTACGCATTTATTCACCTTCGTCAAGAGTCCATGTAGGATTATCTGGAGGCTTATTTGGTGTAGAAGTTCCCTTTTTGGGTGGTATGTTGGCCAAGTATCACTTTTGAACCTTGATTTTGAGGTGGTTCTGCTAGACAATATTTCTTCTGTTGTATCTCCAAAGTTTCGGCCCTTCTAGGTATGAAACTTTATTTTTTTTAGTTCTCTGATATTTCTTCTCTGCAGTGTCATAGGTCTGATCAAAATTGGATGTGCCAAGTGGAATTTACGGTAACTTCCCCACAACTTGTTGATTTTTGGCCTTTCTAGGAGATGTCACTTGTATAGCGTGCCCCACACAAAATAATTGATATAAAATTCTGAAACTTGTACCAAAAATAATAGACTGTCCACTATCCAATGCAACGAGTCTCACTCAATTTGGATACTCTAGGAAGAAGTTATGATTGTTTTACCTGGAACACCTTCTTGAGACTAGTCAGATACCCTATCTTCCACCGGGTGTATCTACAAATGTAAGACAACGAATAATATGAACCTTTTACCAGAGATACCTTACTAATTTCTGTGACTATCCTCCAGAGTTCAGGGTCTAAAACGTTACAGAAATTTTTTTATAGCAAAAATTCCTCAATGAATCAGTTCAGGATGATTCCAGAACCCTATCTTGCACAGGCTGTATCTCTGAAATTATAAGGCCTCGGGAGCTTAAATTTTAACCCAACATGCCTTGATCCATCTGCTAAATATCCTCCAAGTCATTCCTTCTGAAAAATTGTAGAAAAAAAGTTATATCAAAAATTCCAAGGTGTCTCAGATGTAGCAGCGAAACCCCGAGACCTTGAGCTCTGATACCATATGTTAAGAACCAAATATCAATATAGCATAGAAAAACCTCAAAATAAGTACTCAACGCCTTGAAAAAGAGATAAATTCAGATAATAAGCCTCTTCGAGGAGGCAACTTCCTTATGCCCACATAAATGTACAATTCCAAGATGATTCCAAATGAAAATGTCTCCTTGGTATATATAGGAGACTAGGAGGTATAATTACAACTAATGGAATAAAAACATCATAAATAAAATAACATTACTAATGTAATATGACCCAATTAAGGGGTAATGAGCCAATATTAGGGCTTAACATAGGGGGTCCCTTTCCTTTCGCTTGTAAAAAAAAAAGTAAAGGGGGCTTGTTGTGACCACAAGACATAGTTAGAAAGAGATTTCAAGAAGTAAAAGTACCCATCCCAAGGAGAGTGTTGCAACCCACTTACATCCAAAAATTATTATCAAGTGATATCACACATTTTATGCTTTTTACATTGGACTAATATAATATGAATATTGTTGTTTCTCTCCAATTTTTATATATTAAATGGCATTCTTGTGGTTAAATTTGTAATCCAATTGCATACATGTTTTATTGTTCTTTATTTGATGTTATGATACTCTTGTGCTTGTCTCTCAATTAACCATTGTCTGTTGTCTAGCTCATAACTTAGTTAAATCAAGGAGTTTTGCTAACAAGTTCAACAAAATTCCCAATATAGGGGATTTGGGTATTTCTTGGATTCAATCGTTATTTTGATGTAAAATATATTTAATGTACTCGCATTGCTCATTGCATTGAATCCCAAAAGTTGTCAGTGTCATTTTTTTTTATTATTTTTTATTTTGTGGTATACAATAAATATGTATTGGTGTGTTTTTTTAATTGTAGAGTACACCACTTATAACCATGAGTTTGTTTTAACAAATGTTTTCGGGTTTTTTGGTGTGCAATGTAGAATAAGCACACACCCGTGCATTTATTTATAGCATACTTCTTGGTCAATAATTTTATTAAAAAAAACTAGGTTTAATTGTATAGTAAATAAACATCATTTTTACTATAGAGTCCCTCTGGATTTGAACCTATGACCTCTTAAGAGGAAACACATGTTCTTAACCATTAGGCCCACTCATGCTATATTAAAAAAAGAAAACTATAAAAAATGTAAATGATGGTAAATTCATTCCTAGTTCCTTTAAAATAGTGTTGGAAGTTAATGAAGTTAAGTTAATTAGAATAACGAGACTCGCCCACCTGCATGAATAAAGACTCACGTGTAATAAGACTCACCCACTCACATGAAACAGGACTCACCCACTCACCAGCAACATTATAATACGAAAATCTAAACACTTGTGTTTTTTATCGTCTAAAACCTTCTCTCTTATATATTTCTTTAATAAAACTTTAGCATTGAATATTAAATATTTTAACAAAATTTTATTTTCAAGTTCCAATATTTAAGATGAATTCTTAGCGTCAAAACAATTAATTGGGTGCGCAAGACAAATTCCAAGAATGCTTCCTTGTTAGTTCGAGAGGCCTTGCAAAAGTGAAAATAATTTTTAAATTTTAAAGGATGCCTTATTCTTATGTGTTATTTTTTTCATTGAATGTGAAGTGAAATTTAATTAGGTGAAACTAACATGATATATAATAAATAGTAAGAGATGGTTTGAAATAATCTTTATACTTCAAAATCCTCATCTTCTCTTTTATTTACTATCAGTCATTGATGGTAAGGTGAAGTCTGTTCTTCGCCGGCATAATGTACATAGACAGGTAGCGATGCATTAATTAATGGCCAAATGGAATGAATTTTGACTAAAGGAATTTCTATCGAGTAACTCGGACTAAAAATTACTTTCTCACACCACCTTCATCGCCAACTACTTCTGTTTTATCCACAAACTGCAAGCTAGTTCCCTTCAGACGATTCAACAAAATGGGCGAATTAATACCAATATGAGGGTAACTTAGCATGGTGACGATGACTAGACTACCTACTTTAGTAGGTACTAATAAGAACAAATGAATAGAAAGAGGAGATATTCCAACAACTGCCTGCATTGAACATATACAATCATTAATTTATTTAATGTGGTAATTAGATAAATATTAATTTTCGATTGTTTTCTTGTGGAAGAAAATAAAACAAAATGGAAGAAATTTAGCACATAAGATGAAATATAAGGAAAAAAATGGTTGACCACAAATTTTGTGAATGCATATTTTTTCCTTAAAACATTTCATATTTGTTGTGATATTTATATTTTAATTAATTTATAATCATCCATGGATCTTTCTACCAAGTGCTAACATACAAAGAGGATATATCCAAACTTTTGATCGACATTGGATTATGTATGAGTTATGAGTATATGTTGGAGTATCAATGATTAATTAAACAATTTGTAAATAAAAATGTTGTTTTACATCCCTTTATTTATAATTAATGGAACAATAAGAAACCTCTAACTATATATATGTATTTTCATAGTGTATAAAACTCAAAGGAAACAAAGTATGGAGTAGAACCAATAAAAGATATGTTGAGAGATGACATGAGGAATGGATTCAAAATATTGTGTATTTTTTTTTATGAATTATTCTCTAATATAATATGCTTTTCAATTTATGCATACTATACCATAAGTACAGATATACTCATTAGTCTTATTTCTATGTTTGTAGATGGAAAATCAATTCAATCAACAAAACATTCTCGATAACCTAAGTACAATATGCCCTACATGGGATCAAGAAATAAGACACTAAACTAGATAAACTAATGATAGTACTTCAAGTGATGAATGATAATCAATATAACTAAATGTTACAAGTTGTATATTTTGGAATGTTTGTGTGTTAAAATCATACATTTTGTTAAATGTGGATAAATTGTTCCAATTGGTATGATGATGGGTTACCAACAATTCTAACAATTATTTATTAACCATTTGATTATAGTGGACCTCTATCTTATCCAAATTTGTATGACAAAGGGTCCCTTATTCATATATAATAAAATGTGTTTATTTTTATTTTATTATTGTCTTTAGTAATGCAAACTATACATTCTCGATTAAATATATGGATGATTTGTATTATTACAATGAATATGGTGTAATTAGCTAGTATAGTTGTTTAAATGATGCAACACATTAATAAAATGATATATCTAATAAATTTATTAAAATGTAAAAACTATTTGATATTATGATAATTAATTTTATTTTATTTTAAAAATAATAAATTTTATTTGCATACCCTAAATATGAAAAAACCCAGCACTAAAACATACTTATGTCTTTATTTGAATGCAATGATGCATTTCATACATATCTATGTAATGATGCAAAAAAATGATTGTTATGCATCAATGTGATATACATGTAAAAACACATTAGTGCTAATAACTATAATCAAATCATTGGTGCTTCTAACTACACCATTATCCAATGTGATAATAATTATAATAAGAGCTTTGATGCTCCTAAGTACACAAACAACACCATTCTCTTTAATGATTTGTCACTCTTATCATTATGCTTACCAAGAATTTATGGTGCAGAATAACACTCACGAGTGCTTTCAAAATAGATGATATACACTAGTTCTTTCAAAATATATAATATGTAGTGGTTCTTTCAAAACATATAATATGTACCACTGTTTTCAAAATATATAATATACATCATTTCTTTTAAAATATATAATACACATCAATGCATATTAAATATGTGTACAATGATGTGCCTTATTGTTTTAAGAACACATGAAAAAATCTTCTATTAGAACCTTCCGCTATCCAAAATTTTTAGTTATAGTGAACATTAGCTAAAACCTTTAATAGAGTCTCTTCTAACAATAAATATGGTTATAAAATTTTTTGTCACACCCTATGCATCATGCTTTGGTGGCCTATAGTTGTACAACATGCATATACGCAGGTTTCTCCATTACAACTCGCGTACATTGGGTTTCATGATCAAAATTAAAAATATTTTGAATTTTCCATACCAAGTCACGAGATCCATGATCCTTGGCTCTTCATATGTTGGAAACGTTCTAATTCGACCCTTCAATTCCCTTTGGAGGCTATAAATTGAGCCATATACAAACCTTGAAGGAGGAGAATAAGTTGAGATCATGTACACTTTGGAGAAATTTTGCCTCATATTACATTCTTGAATCTGCATCCTTTGTCCTTTAAGTCTCACCTCTTCTTATGTCCATCCCCCAATCTCTTCCTATCCTATGAAGGAGGAACCCAATTACTCTTAGAAGTGGTAAAGGCCTAGGTGGAGGGACTTAGTTTCTCGGTTCCGAGGAGTTGCTGATATGGGAGGGGTTGTCACCTATGTACTCTTGTTGATTATATTAATATAAATACTTGTTGATTATATTAATATAAATACTATTTCCTCGTCCAATTATATGTTGCAAATGTTATATTATTTTTCATGGGTAAATTTTCTATACATGTTAATGGATTATTCTAGTTTATATGATAACATTTCATACATTTTCTATACGCTTGTGTATCTTGGATGTTGAGGACAAGTTGTATGTATCAGGCATTCAATTGTGAGCTCAATGGTGGTCTCCTACAAGCGTTCAAAAGAGCTAGGCTTCTAACCTTTCTTTTGTTATAATTTCCATTTATCTATAATACTTGATATTTGAGTTGATTTCTTACTGTCATTCCCTCTGTTGTTGTCCTCATGAGTATGGCGAGATCATTGACATTCGAGTTTTTAATGAAGGTCTTACAATATTCCTCTAAAAACCCCGATAGTATCTTATCCTAAGACATATGGAGTAGGCATCATGTGAAAGATAAAGGAACACCAAGTTGGCAAGAAGGATGTCATAGTTTAAAGATTGTCCAAAAAGTTAATTGATGTTGATCTTTACAAAGAAATACTGGAAATAAGGCTTTACAATGCAAGTAAGGTTCTCCTACCATTGATCACATAGTGTTTGCGAGTTGTGCTTATTAAACTTGAAAAATCATAAAAAAAACTCTTCATATAAGAGGTTTGTATATGATTTAATATAAGAACAATCATATTTAAATGTGAGAATTTCCTTTAAAATTATTAATTAAAGAAACTAATGTAGATTGAATTGGTTAATTTAGTAAAATTATATTATTGATAAAAAACTAAACTCAAATCTAAATTCTAACACTGGGTATTTAGTTTTTATAAAAAAAAATTAATATCAAATTTTCTTCCCAATTCATCTAATAATATACTATATATTAATTTGGAAAATATTGATGATTCAAAAATAATTACAAATACTCTTAAAATAAAATATTGATGATTCAAAAATAATTACAAATACTCTTAAAAACCTCACACTAGCCTCTTCAATTTATTTTTTAAATTAATTTTTAGAGTGACCAATTTGTACATGTATCATAAAATTTTTAAATAAATAAATAAATAAAATTACTCTATGTGTATATTTGTTATTTAAAATAAAAAATAATCTAAACATACTTATTTCTATTTATAAAATAGATCGATCTTCCTACAAATGTCTAATCGTGCAATTCTATGAGGAAATTAAAAAAACAGCCCACCTATGACAATAGCCCACGTGAGAATATGTTGTGGAATTATTATGGATAGAAATACAAGGTCCATTTCTACAGCCTTCATGCTCTTCATTGAACCCATTCAATCTCATCCTCGAAACCCCCGATCTTACACATGTTTAAATGTGAGAAGTTTAAACATTTTATTTTTATTATTTTTGGATTCCAGATATATAATGTAATGTAATGGTTAGTAAAATATAAATTTTTATTATTTAAATTATTAAATTTTGTTTTTAATAAAGAAACGAATTCAATTTTCTGAAAATTTTCTATTACATTTTAATTATGCAATCTCAAAAATTAATATATACAATTCCAACAATTTTTTTAAATTTCTAATTAGATTTTTAACAAAATTAATAAAAAAAATTAACCAACTCAAAAAATAAAATATATTTAAACTATACATATAAATCCACCCAAAACTTATATGGCATTCAACACTTATTCATTATTTAAGTCTTAGTTGTTAGAATTGCAAATGCTGAAAACACAATTCACATATGATAATTAAGAATCATACAAATAAGAACATGGTTCACCTAAACAATGGGCTATGTCCACCAAGCATATGCATCGTTTGTCTTATTATTCATTATTCAAATCATGAAGATTACATTAGATTGCTAAGTTCTCACTCTATCTCTCACACTGAATCATTTTTGTCTCTATGGGCTTACATGAATTTATACATTCACACAAGAAACTGATTATTAAATGTAATCCCTATCCATATTCTAACTTGGTCTATTTGATTGTAACCAATGCAGAATAATATGATCCATATCCATCCTTTGAAGGAATTCGTTGTCACCAAATCCCAACAATATCCACCTTGACAACAATTAACCTGATACCTTGCTCCTTCCTTTTGTTCATCACCTTTGCTGCAAGCCAAGAGAAGCCAAGCACCACTGCAACTTCTCTAATAAAACTGGTTTCATGATCTCGCCTGTGTGACTTGCACGAGTTTGGATTTCTTGAGGGTTGTTGCGAGACATATTTAGTGATAGATCTCCTCCTATCCAAAACACCTGTAATATATACATTACAATTATAACAGACCATCTCAGTGTAACCATTATAGGTGACATTTGTGCTTCTCAAACGCTGAAGCACTCATTTCACTGCAACACCTGAATGTGTCACGTATCTAACAACATCATTAGCATGTGAAACATCTGGTCTTAACCATTTCATCACATACAACAGACCTCCTACTGAACTTTAACAAGACATAACCTTTTCTTCTTTATAGAGAGGCCCTATGCTTGAAGAAAACTTATAATGGAAAGAAACAGGGATAGAAACTAGTTGTACAATGTTCATACTGAACTCCAACCACAACTTACCATTACCATCTCTATGTACTTCCATGCCCATAATTTTTTTTGCTGCTTCTTGATCCCTCATCCAAATTGTCTTATCCACATGAGTTAATTTCTTACTGATTTTATCCATGCTTTGGCTTGCATCGAGCATATCATCAGCAAATAACATCAATATTTTGAATGTACTATAAATTGTATAGTCATTCCTACCCTTTGAAAAATTCTAACTCACTAAGAGGGATTCAAACATCTTGTATATTTGCCTGGGTACCATTAGGCCATACAATGAATTATCTAGCATGCAAACAAATTTACCATTGCAATCTTGAATCAACCCTTTTGGTTGTTCCATACATACTATATCTCTATCAATGATGACCTTGTGAGAAGTAGGATCCCACACACAACATCCCTTTATACCATCATCATGACTTGTAGAGATATAAAACAAGCAGGAATTCAAAAACAAAGATTTTAAGTCTGGAAATGATTTACCATTTACCAGTACCTGCAATTCTTTCTTGCTCTTATGACCTTGATGCTTCTGCCATAAAAAAGAAGATACATCTGTCAATTCATATGCTACTTCAATACTCCCTTCCAGTTTATAAAGGTTATCAACCTTTGTTGCCTTCATCACTACTAAACTACCTTTCGACAATGTGAGTGATCCACCTTGACCTACTTACTTATATCCAGAAGAATCCAACACTCCCAATGAAATCAAATTTGATTTAAGCTTAGGTACATATCTAACATCTGTTAATTCCCTAACAATACCATCAAACATCCTGATTATAATATTGCCGACCCCAACAATTTTACAGGGAATACCATTACCCATAAACACTACACCCTCATCAACAGATTGGTAAGAAATGAACCAATTTTTATGTGAGCACATGTGGTGGGAGGCACCTGAATCTAACTACCATTCTTCTTGATATTGTAAATTATTAGAAACTGATAAAACCTAATCAGTCATACCTCAATTTGTTACAGCCAAATTTTCTTCCTTCCTATAATAAAAATTTATATATTTTCCATAAAACCTCTTAATAATATATAAAAAAGGTTTAATAAAAACTTTTATAAATAAAATTTTACTCCATAAGCATTCACCTTTTTAACTTATCCACCCACGGTGACTTTTTAATTAAAAAAAAAAAAATTACTTTAATTAACTCCTCCACCTCTACTTTTCCAAAGAACCATACTTTAAAATTTTCAAGAAAAAAATCATGCTCATTCCGCACCTCACTCTACCATTGGAGTGTGGCCAGTCCTCACCTCAGGATTCACTTGGAGTGTGGCTATCTTTAAAAATTTAGGCACAGTAATACACAACTGGAGTGCAGAAATTCAAGGTTTTCAAACGTGTGTAAAGTGTGAGTAGTATGTCGTTGCACCCTTCCAAAAGAGGGACCTAGGACGATGTATAAATCGACGCACCTCACACAAATTTCACTTCTGGTGCTCCTCCGAGAATTTGAAGCTCCTTCAACCAGCTCTGATACCACTTGTTAGAATTGCAAATGCGGAAAACACAATTCACATATGATAATTAACAATCATACAAATAAGAACACAGGGATTTCACGTGGTTCACCCAAACATTGGGTTACGTCCACCAAGCATAGGCATCGATTGTCTTATTATTAAGATCATGGAGATTACATCAGATTGTCAAGTTCTTACTCTGTCTCTCACACTCAGTCATTTTTGCCTCTACGGGCTTACATGAATTTATAAATTCACACAAGAAACTGATTATTAAATGTAATCCATATCCATATTATAACTTGGTCTATTTGGTTGTAACCAACGCAGAATAATAGGATTCAGATCCATCCTTTGAAGGAATTCGTTGTCACCAAATCCCAACATTTGTAACGTAAGTAGAGAGCCATATATCCTCCACTACCCTTGTGTATGTTGTCAATGGAATCTCCCAAACATAGTTGATCTTCCTCCATTGAATGTCGAGGTGGTTTGTAAGTGGGAATTTTCCCAGCAATTCCAAATAACCTCGCTATAGCATATGTTATACTCTTCATATATCTCCATGTTCAATCGTGGTAGAACTTTCCTTTCCATTGAACTATTAGTGAGGTAAAATAGGTTTTTTAATCTTTTACAATGCATTTATTGTAATTTTTTTTGTTTAATTGTTCTATGTTTTGGTCTCTTTTGTCCAAATTCAGAGACTTTAATTTGTAAGAAATCACAAATTTTTTGTTGTTTAAATTGTATTTTTGAATATGGAAATGAATTCAACTTGTTAAAAAACTCTTGAGACACTTAGATTATAAAGAATTAACTACTTAAATATGTAAATCCAATAATTTTTCACTGAATTTTAAGTAAAATTGAACAAAACAATATCCATATAAAAAAAAAAAAAAAAAAAAAAAAATACTTAGAACAATTAAACTACTGCCTAATAAACATGGTTCCACCTTCACCAGTTTTTTTCCACATACCTCTAATTCTCTACATGGATTTTCAAGTCCTTCATTACTCATTATAAAAATCAATCTTCTTAATATAAATCTTATGTTTTCAATATCTGAATCTACTTTTGTGGATCAATATATAAATCTACTTTTGTGATCATTGTACTCCAAAAGTTCTTGATTTGATTTGATTTGATTTGATTTAATTTAATTTAATTACCATTACAATTCTTGAATTTGTGGTAGTTCATGTAAAAGTGAACAAGTTTTGTGGCCATGTTACTGGAGGCTTAGAGGGACTATAACGATAGATAATTAGTTGACTTTATATTAGTTTATCTTTTGACTAAATGTTTCCTTGACACTTTGTACTAGTTTTACCACTCAAATCTATTTATTGTTGAATGACTGTTCTGTTCTGTTATTTTGTTTTATCTTCTTGAATGAATGTTCTTCCATTTTGTTTTATTTCACTCAAATCTATTTATTGTTGAATGCCTGTTCTGTTATTTTGTTTTATCTTCTTGAATGACTGTTATGCCATTTTGTTTTATCTTTCTCCGTTATTTCTTCACTGGACTCACGTTTCCAACGAGATATTCCTCCACTAACCCTTCACACATTCTTGATGGCCATCAATGTTGCACTGCTAAGTCATGGTAATGAATGGTGCACTTAGTAGACAGCCTGTATAGGAGTCAGATGATATATATATATATATATATATTTTATAAAGTAAATGATACTGCATTGTTAAATGTTTATTTATTGTTACAGGGGTTGTTAAAAGTAAATTAATATTATGATAAATGTTTTCAGAATTTTTGACCAATTCTCGATGAACTTAACCAAAATTCCCACAGTTAAAGTTTGCTGCAATATATTCATACGTACAGTTAAAGAGAAAGTTTGGTTCAGGATTTAACGATTTTAAAGTTACAAAGAGTAGATGTCTATAGCGTTGCCAGTGTGTCAATGCAATAAACTGAAAAATTACCTTCCATAATGTAGCAGGAGGTGCAAGAAGTACTATATTCATCATTCAAAAAACCACCTTATCCTTGTTACCATCGACATGGTAATTCTTAAACATGGAAAACGTTCTTCCCACAACAATTCCTTCATGCAGCTCCCATTTGATTTATATATAATACAAGGATTAATGAATAGAAATTCTTTGGGGATCAACAAGGGAACATGTTAGATCTTACATTGAGGGATATGATACCGGAAATCATTCCTTCCTTCGAAGTGGTCGCCAGAGAATCTATTCGAGCAGATTCAAAGAAGGGGGTTTGAATACGAGAAGATTCGAGGAAAGAGGATTTAGACTTTTTTAAAGAAAAAAACAAAAGTTAAAACGTTTAGACAATACTTTTTGAAGTGACCAACCTCTACCGTATATCACATGTATAATATAACATAACCATTTTAAGTTAATAAAAAAACAAAACTTAAAAGGTTTAGTCAACGCTCTTTTGAAGTGACCAACCTCTACTGTATATCACATGTATAATATAACATAACCATTTTAAGTTAATGATGATGATGATGATGATTAACTTCCACTAAGACTGATTGGTCTATCTGACCTTAAGAGGGTAAACAATTACTTGTGATTTTTTAGAATTTTACTTGTGATTATTTATGTATAGCTATAGAACTCGAGATTACCCCAAACTTTAAAGTTTGATCAAAATTCAAAATAATTCAAAATGGATTTCAAAATATATTAATAAACTTTAATTACAATAAAAAGAAATTTAACTATTTTTTATTTATGTATAGCAATAGAACTCTAGATCACCCCAAAAATTGAAATATATTATACAATATTAATATTTAAAGTTTAAAGTTTTATCAAAATTCAAAATGGATTTCAAAATATATTAATAAAATTTAATTACAATAAAAAGAAATATTAATAAACTTTAATTACAATAAAAAGAAATTGAACCACTTTTTCT
>ML786002.1:176238-187773 GCA_009831015.1 Picea engelmannii | reverse complement strand
ATACATATAGGAGCCAACGACATCCAAAACTCTAACCCAATGACATAGATTAGTCCAAAACCCTATTTCCTTAACCAGAAATAGAAAACCATCGACAAAAAACCATGTGCCAAAAAAACCACCTAAATATCATGTGGTCATGGAAATATGTTGTCCCGGTGTGAAACAAAAATTCGGGGGTGCTGCCCTCGAACCCTCGTGCGGGGGGCTCCACCCCCCTGCACCCCCCGAGGTGGGGCCTAGTGGCCCCCCCTCTAACCCCCCTACACGCCCGACGCAGACACTCAAACACTACTACTCGTGCAAAGAATATAACACATACCCAACACATTTCTTCCCATGTCCTCCACTGTATCATCTTGTTGTACATTATGAAGAGTCCAAAATTTTTCACCTCTGTGAGGGAAATCTATGTACATGTGATCTCCCCCACAATCCCAAAATTGAATAGGTGGATTCCTTGGTCTTTTCCCCACTATTTCAATCATTCTGGGCTCTTTAGAGGATGGTTGTCCCTAATCATTGTTTTTGAAAAATGGTGGCTTGGTCCCCTTCTTTCTCTATTCCATCTTTCTTTTCTTCTTGTCTTCCCAATCCTTTTGGAAAGTTGGTATTCCTCTATGTTGATCATAAAGGAATTTATGATACAGGTGGATATCAGTGGCCACCCACCTCTTCCAACTGGCTCACATACAATTTTCATCTTATCATTTTATTTTCTATCTTTTGGGGTCCTAAACTTATAGGGTCATTTTGAGGTCGTAAACAATGTTTTTTTGGCCTGCCACAATTACTCTATAAATGGATGCAGTGTATGATGGTAAATTTTGTAGTCCTCAGATAGACATTTCCAATGGGATATCATGCACCTAAAACATAGATCATATGCAAAAGTTACGACCCTGGGAAGTTGATGTACTGTCTTACCCCATCAAGACCCACGTAACGTTTGACACTTCATATCATAGGGTTAGTTTTTTTATTCTTAGGTGAATGCACATAGCCTCATTTTAATGTGCATAGGTGAATGCGCATAGCCTCTACATCTCTTCTCATATATTAGCTACCACCATTCAAGAAAGATTGTTTCATTCTACATTTTACAGATTCAACATATTTCTTTATTGAATAGAATTTAAGTTTCATTGTATATTTGTTATTGTTCTCTGTATATCTCTATTAATGTTATATATATTTGTTTCATTTTGTTCCACTCATAAATTTGGATCAATGGTATTAGATTGGTCTGCTCTTCATTTGTTTCTCTGTGCATGTCCCCAACAAGGTAAAGGTATAATTAGTTGGGACTCGAACCAGTTGAGCCTTTGCAAGATTAGCCTCGCCAAACTCGACAACTAGCCATGGAGGAAGAAAAGAGAGACAGTGGGGAAAGAGATCCATTTAAACTATTGCTCGAGGAAGCCCTCGCTCGACAGAGGAATGAGATGATGGATAATTTTTCGCAAATCCTTCGAAGAATTCCAATAGGAGACACATATTCCTCGAGCAGAGGCACCACCCCTTTCAAGGTATGGATCAATTTTGAAATTCCTATATTTGAAGGTAAAATAGATGAGGATGTTGTAGAAAAATGGTTAAACCTTTTAGAAGGGTTTTTTTCTATCCATAACTTTTTTTTATAGAGAAACTATTACATTTGTGCTCCTTAAGGCAGTCCCCCTATGTCAAAATTGGTGGGAGACATTCTGTGAGAAAAAGGAAACATAGGGATCTACATTATTTGTAGTCACACCCACTTGGGGTTATTTTGGGGATGATATTAAGGAACAATACTACCCTGTTGGAAGTTATGGCGACTTATATACAATATGGAAAACACTGTGGTAGGAAAGGGACCAAACAATTCCAAAGTTCACCAATGTACTCCATACCTTGCGCACCAAGTTGGGTATCAAAGAATCTTAGTGACATATGGCGATCAAGTACAACAATGGTCTATATAGATACATCCATATATAAATGAAGTTTCTATACATCTCATCCTTTGGTGCAACCTATCGATATCCTATCATAATCGAGCATAAGCTTAAAAAATATATGCAAAAGTATGAGTCTGTGAACCCCTCACAACATAAGCAGGGAAAATGTGGCCCCAACCCATAGAAAAAAAGGCAGAGAAAGGATGGAAAGCCTTAGGAAAACTAGTCTAAATTGCAAACAAAGAAATATAATGGGAAGACAAAGAAAGACACTAGGAAGTGGTGCGAGTTCCATAAGAGACCCTAGCATAACACCGTTGAATGATTCTCAAAGAATTCATTGCTGGCTAGGGTGAAAGCCTCTGAATCAGATGTGGGATATGACTTTGAGTTAAAACAAAAAAATGGGATATGTATCATTGATGCAGAACCTAGTGCCATTGTTTCTACCACCAAGGTCTAGCCCGGTGAACTTGATGAACTAGAGGAGGGTGAGTTCCTCTTTCATTCACTAATGTGGGTGAAGGGTAATCTACTTCACTTCATCGTTGATAGAAATATCTAGAAGAACGTCATCTCAGTGGAGGTTGTCAAGCGATTGGATCTACCGAAAACACCACACCCACAACAATACACCATTGAATGGCTCCACCAAGGGAGCGATATCCACGTCAACCAATAGTTCCTCCTTCCCTTCGACATCAAACCCTTCAAAGATGAGGTATTATGTGATCTTTCCCCCATTGAAGTTTTTGATGTTCTTTTGGGCCAACCTTATTTATGGAAACTTCATGCTATATATGAGTCTAGGCATATTTTACAGGATACCCAAGGTAGTCCCACCTACTTCCATTTCCTTGATCTCTGCCAAGCAATGCATGAAGGTCATGTCTCAGACTGAGAAGTTTCTTTTTCATGATTCACACGTAGAGTGAGCGAAAGGTTTCAACCACATCCATGGCCTCCCTGATAGGTCTCTCCACAAAGTAGAAGAAAGTGGATAAGGTTGTGAAATAATACAGTGAGAGTGCAATTCATCTTGCAAAGAAATCAACCTTATATTCAAAGACTAAACATATACAACTCATGTACCAATTCATACGATCCGTCTTGGAAGATGGACATTTGAAGTTGGAAAATATACACACTATCTAGAATCCTATAGACATGTTAACAAAGGGAGTAACCATGGAGAAACTGAGTTCCTTCTCAGTTTCAGTTGGTCTTCAAGCATAAAGGTCAAGATGAGAAAATTTCCAAGTCCAATAAGGATCATAGTCCAACAGATACAACATCAATGGAGATATTAATATCAGTCTCCAAGTGGGAGATTGTTGGTTGTGGATCCTGATTATCTTCTTGATTCAGATGCCTTTGTTTTTTAGCCGTATTTATACCCCATGAAGACTTTACACCCCAAAAGAATGTACATTCCTCCATGCGGGGGAGTGCAAGGGGGGATTTCCCCTTCTGTGGGGTCAGGGGGAAATTAGGCCCTCGATGGGGGTTCGAGGGACAACATTTCCCATTGGGGGTTTGGAGGAAAAGTCCTAGAATGAAAAATTGCCTTGTAAATGTATATTGTAATTTCATAGTAAATCTAGATCGTTCATTATAAGGTCGTAGATCTGACAGTATAATTTATGTTAGGGTTTTTTTCCCTAGAAGGGAACCCTATTTTATGAGGGAAATGTATTGCATATATGTATCATTGCAGATATTGTATTCCGAGTGAGGAGACTATGAGAGAAAGAAGAGAAAGTTACAACAGGTGTGTTGTAGGTTGTATCCTTTCATTTTTTGGATAATAATAAAGGAAGGACTTGGAAATTTCTTTGGTGGACGTAGCCCACACTACGTGAACCACATATATATTTGTCTCTATTGTATTGTGTATATTTTGTGTTTTATTTCTGCATTTGTTTTATTGTATTGCTCCACGATCCTGTTTTTCTAACAATTGGTATTAGAGCGAAAGGTAACTCGTAGGAAAAGAGGGTTTTGGGTTCTAGTGGGAGCAATGGCGGAAGATGGAAAGTTTAGGGTCGAGAAATTTAAAGGCCAAAACTACCATTTATGGAAGATGCAGATGGAAGATTATTTATATCAGAAGGATCTATTCCTACCATTGGGTGGAATAGAAAAGAAGTCGACGACCATGAAGGACAAATAAAGGGAGGTTCTTGACAGAAAGGAACTAGGAACGATATGACTAAGCCTGGAAACGTCGATGGATTTCAATATTTCAAAAGAAAAGACTACGAAGAAGCTAATGGATGCATTGGCCAAACTGTATGAAAAACCATCGACATCCAATAATACATTTCTAATGAAGAGATTATTTAATATGAATATGTCATAAGGTGGGTTTGTTGTAGATCATTTAAATGAATTTAATATAGTTACTAATCAACTAAGTTCTCTAAAAGTGGAATTTGATGATGAGGTCAGGGCTCTTCCAATATTGTGCTCATTGCCAGAAAGATAGAATGGCTTAGTCATGGTTGTGAGTAAATCTGTCTCTAGTTCAAATACTTTAAAATTTGATGATGTTGTTGGTGTTATCCTTAGTGAGGAAATACAAAGAAAAAGACATGTGAGAAATCAAGTAATGTGTTAAACATGGAGAACAGGGGAAAACAAAAAGATAGAGGAAAGGGCTCAAGGAACCATGAGAATTCTAGGAAGGGAAGATCCAAATCCAGATTGGGAAATATAGAGTGTTGGAATTGTGGGAAGAAAGGAAATCTGAAGAAAGACTGCAGATCTCCAAAGAAACAAAGAGATGGACAACAGGAGAAAAATCAGGAAGCAAATGTAAAAGGTGATGTGTTACAAGATGATTTGATTCTTTCTGTAGATAATATTTATGAGTCTTGGGTAGTAGATTCAGGGGATTCATTTCATGCCACACCCCATAGGAAACATTTTCTAGATTATGTTCAAGGTGATTTTGGACAGGTTCAATTGGGTGATGATGCACCATTCAAAATTGTTGGAATGGGAAAGGTAAGCATAAAGCAAAGGAATGGAAACCAATGGTTTTTGAAATAAGTAAGACATGTTCTAGATCTAAGGAAAAATATAATTTCAATAGGGAAGTTGGAAAATGAAGTTTGTATATCCATATTTATATATAATATGTGGAAGGTCACCAAAGGATCACTAGTGATAGAAAAATGAGAGAAGGTAGGTACATTGTATTTATGTGCTGGTAATACTGAATCTTCTATCTCTTTATATTCTACAGGAGTGGATACAACACTGTGGAATCATAGGCTTGGACACATGAGTGAGAAGGGGATGCAGATACTTCAAAAAATAAAATTTGTTGCCAGGTCTTAAACAAATTGATTTGGATTTCTATGAGAATTGTGTTTATGGAAAACAAAAGAGAGTCATATTTCTCAGAGTCAGAAAAGAAAAGAAGAGTGAAAGGTTAGATCTTGTGCATACAAATGTATGGGGACCAACTCAAGTATCATCTCTTGGTAGATCTCGTTATTATGTTACTTTTATTGATGATGAAATGAGAAAAACTTGGGTTTATTGCATTCGACAAAAAATTGATGTTTTTGATACTCTTAAGAAATGGAAAGATTTGGTTGAGAGTGAGATAGGAAAAAGGTTGAAGTGTCTCAGATCATACAATGGAAGTGAATATTGAATCAAGGAGTTTGATGATTATTATTCATACCATGAGATTCGTAGAGAGAAGACAGTTCTAGGAACACCACGAGAAAATGTTGTGTCAGAAAGGATGAACATGACAATCATGGAGCGTGCAAGGAGTATGAGATTGCATGCTAGTCTTTCCTTATAGTTCTGGGAAGATGTTGTAGATACTATTGTTTACTTAATAAACAAAGGACCTTCAAGCTCTTTGGATGGTGGAATTCCGGAGGAGGCATGGAAAGGTAAAAAGGTAAACTATTCCTTTTTGAAGACTTTCGGTTGTGAAGAATATGTTCAGATTGATAAAGAAAATAGAACAAAGCTTGAGGAAAAATCCAAGAAGTGTACCTTTATTGGATACAATGTTAATGATTTTGGTTATCGCTTATGGGATTATGAAAATCACAAAATAATTAGGAGTAGAGATGTCATATTCAATGAGAAGGCTATGTACAAAGATCAGTTGCATGGAAAGCTACAAGAAAAAGAAAAAAACATAATACACAGTGCTTGATGAGATCATTGAAAAATAAATTCCAAAGGAACCAGAAAATCAAAATGTACAACAACAGGAGCATCAGGTACCTCAAACTCCTGCAAGTGTTGTTAGAAGATCTACCAGGTTAAGTAGACCTCTTGAACGATACTCTCCTTCATTATATCATTTTTTGTTTACTGATTCTAGTGAACCAGAATGTTATGAAGAGGCAATGCAGGCAGACACCAAAAAAAAGTGGGTGCAAGGAATGAAAGAGGAAATGGATTCCCTGGTAAATAACCATACTTGGGATTTGGTTCAGTTTCCTGCAAGAAAACGAGCATTATAGAATAAATGGGTTTATAATTTGAAGTAAGAAGTTGGAGGCAAAAAGCGGTACAAGGCTAGACTTGTTGTAAAGGGGTTTGCACAAAAGAAACATATAGATTTTGATGAAATATTTTCTCCTATTGTTAAAATGAATTCAATTAGGAATATTTTAAGTCATGTGGTAGTAGAAGATTTACATCTTGAAAAATTAGATGTAAAAAAAACTTTTCTCCATGGGGATTTGGAGGAAGAGATTTATATGCAACAACCACATGGGTTTGAGGTCAAAGGGAAAAAGAATTTGGTATGCAGGTTGAAGAAGAGCTTGTATGGCCTAAAGCAAGATCCAAGGGAGTGGTATTTGAAGTTTGAAGGGTTTATGCCAAAACAAGGTTATAGTAGATGTCATTCTGATCATTGGGTTTATTTTAAAAGGCTAGAAAATGGAAGCTATATTATCTTGTTATTGTATGTAGATGACATGCTTGTTGCAGAGTCTAATATGAAGGATATAAATGTTCTCAAGAAGAAATTATCTAATTCATTTACGATGAAGGATTTAGGCGCTGCAAAGAAAATCCCTGGTATGAGAATAACAAGAGACAAGAAAAATCGCAAATTGACATTGTCTCATGGTGAGTACATAGAGAAGGTGTTGGAGAGGTTTAAAATAAAAAATGCAAAACCAGTTAGTACACCTTTGGCCATCCATTTCAAATTAACTAAGGAAATGTGTCCCAAGACACAGGAGGAGATAAAATACATGTCCAGGGTCCCTTATTCATCAACAATTAGCATCTTGATGTATACGATGGTTTGCATAAGACCACGTATTTCACATGTAGTGGGAGTTGTGATAAGGTATATGAACAATCCAGGTAAAGAAAATTGGAAGACACTAAAGTGGATTCTCAGGTATTTGATTGGTACTTCTACTCATGCATTATGTTTTGAAGGTTCAAACATTGTTCTACAGGGATATGTTGATTCAGATATGGCAGGTGATAAAGATAGTAGGAGGAGAACCACTAGGTATGTTTTTACTATAGGTGGAACAACACTAAGTTGTATTTCAAAACTGCAAAAGTTTGTTGCACTTTCAACAACAGAGGCAAAGTATGTTGTTGCTACAAAGGCTAGTAAAGAGATGATTTGGTTACATAGGTTTATGGAGGAATTGGGAAAGAAGAAAGAGAATAGTAGGTTGTACTATGACAGTGAGAGTTTCATTCATCTTACAAAGAACTCAACCTTCCATTCAAATAATAAGAATAAACATCTTAGGTACCATTTCATGCAATCTGTCTCGGAAGATGGACATTTGAAGTTGGAAAAGATACACAATAGCCATAATCCTGCAGACATGTTAACTAAGGGAGTAACCAAGGAGAAACTGATTTCTTGCTCAGTTTCAGTTGGTCTTCAAGAATGAAGATGAAGATGAGAAATTTTCCAGGTCCAAGAAAGATCATAGTCTAGAATATACAATAGCAGTGGAGTTTTTGAGATCAATCTCCAAGTGGGATATTATTGGTTGTGGAGCCTGATTATCTTCCTGATTCAGAGGTCTTTATTTCCAGCTGTGTTTATACCCCATGAAGACTTTACAACGTGGAAGAATGTACAATCCTCCACATGGAGGAGTGCAGGGGGGGTTACCCCCCTTGTGGGGTCTGGGGGCAAGTAGGCCCTCGAAGGAAAAATTTCCTTGTAAATGTATATTGTAATTTCATAGTAAATATGGACCGTTCATTATAAGTTCATATATATGACAATATAAGTTATGTTAAGGTTTTTTTTCCCTAGAAGGAAACCCTCTTTTATGAGGGAAATGTATTGTGGCTATGTATCATTGCGAATATTTTATTATGAGTGAGGAGACTATGAGAGAAAGAAGAGGAAGTTACAACGAGTGTGATGTATGTTGTATCCCTTCATTTTCTGGATAATAATAAAGGAAGGACATGGATATTTCTTTGGTAGACATATTCCACATTGGGTGAACCACCTATATCTATGTCTCTATTTTATTGTGTATCTTATGTGTTTTATTTCTGCATTTGTTTTATTTTATTGCTTCACGATCCTGATTTTCTAACACAAAAATGGCCTGCAAGTTACTAACCTAGAAAAAACTGGAAATTTTCCCATTACTTTCATTACTTTCAGAAGAATTTATATTAATGTGGCTGATTGGTATGCTGACATGGCATCCTAGTCCCCTTGGCATCTACAAAAATATACCCTATCAACTTTGATCACTTGGATTGACCTCATTGGCCCCATTTTCCTCTCTCTTCTCTTCTTTACCTCCATGGCGCACACATTACTATACATACATATAATTATATTTCTCTCTCTCTCTCTCTCTCTCTCTCTCTCTATATATATATATATATATATATATATATATATAAAATTAGGCCCACAAGCCTTGGCTTACTTCGTGGCACATTTTTATTGGGTTGCGGGAATGGGTGGGTCCCATCCTGCACCCATTATCCATGTGCACATAGAGTTTCATGCCTGATGACCTAATGGTCATGGTGCAAAGGGTGTCGATGGTGATCGACAATCCTTGTCGCATTGCGACCCCCCTCCACCCGTCGACTATTAACCAAGGGAAGAAGGGGGCGAAGAACCTAACCACGATTAAGAGCGTGGTGATGTGTCATGCCATATCTCATTGTGGCCCACACAACCTATGGTTAACGTAACAACCTTGGACCCCCTTGTAATTAATGTGGGGTTGTTGCATGTTCGGGATTCGGGGTTCCATCAGGTAGGAAGGCGCTGCCTCTGTGGCAATACTCGCATGCCACCTCCACTACCATGCCACCATTTACCTACCACTGTGGTGGTACAAATCACCAATTTACCACATCATCTTACATGTACCCTCCATGTCAGGCTGAAGTCACGGTACAAAAAACAAATTCCCAATTTTGCCTATTTTCAAAAATTTTGAAAATACCCAATATTACAAAATTTTGAAATTGTTTCAATGGACTCCATTGTAACTCTGCATTTGCTTCATAAAACCAAATTCATCCCTACAAATACCAATTTATCATCTTCATACAAAATTCAACATCCTTCCCATAGAATTTTCCCTAATTCAAATGCAGAATTTGGAGCTTTTGCCCAATTTCGCTCAATTTCACCATGGGTGCTATGCAAACATGAAATTCGACCAATTGCAGGCTAAATTTTCCCTATTAAATATTTAAAGTGGATATTATTAGTTCCTGGGCTTGATTCATGCAAATTAACTATGAAATTTCCCAAATTTTACTGTAGTAATTTAATCATACAGGTTGCATACATACTCCGAAAATTAATTCCCTACAAATTTCCCCTTCATCATTCTACATACTCGGCCCATCCAAGACCAATGTCGAATATGGAGCTCTAATACCAAATTGTATCATCCCCAGACCCATGCTGGTAAATACTACATGAAAATTAGGAATTATGACACCATTAAATTAAATGATATTGCTCTGCAAATGTACAAATTCATGCAAAATAACAACAAACATTTATATACAACATATACATGAAAAACCCATGAAAAAAAATGCATAATTAAAACACAACACATAAGACAAACACATAATGTGCACTTATCTTTGGTAAAATGTCACCAACTACATGCTGAATTTCCATGTTCCTCCCAACCTTAGACCACATTGCTTATAATTCTCAGTAGTGGGTCACTCTCGAGATGGGGCTAAAACTCCACCTAGGAAAGGGAATCCCGACGTAGGATAAGGTCTCCCAAACAACATCAAAACTAAGACTCAGGTGCCAACTCAATATAACAACCTATGGTCCCTCATTCCCCACATGCCTGTCACACCCCAGGAAGTGCACCCCTTCTCTACTCAATAGTCCTTCGACTGCCCCACTTCCTTTTTGGGGCTTAAATAATAGGTCTGGCAAGAAGTATCTGAGAACTATAGCTTTAACTTGGGACCTTGGGAATAAATTCCCAGTAATTATCTCACAAGGAGAGAATGATCACGAGCATGAAAAATCACCTCTTCAATATCCCCATAGGACCGAGAACCTGCCTCTTTAGTCCAGTTCCAAAGCCTTCCCTGGTACAAATATAGGTACATTAATGAATGATTATATACCAGGGAAGGCTTTATATAATCATTGTAGGAGAGGGGTGATGGTATGAATGATTATGGAATGATAACCAATTGAATTAAATTCCCCTAAACTTATGTGTATGTTCCCAACTTGACACTTGTCATGTTGGGAACTACATGGGCTGCACACATGGACCCCTCCACATGGTGATATGTTCCTCAACTTAGGGACTTAGGATATATAACATATCCATACTTTATAATTTTTACATTTAAAAATATTAATAAAATATTCCTTTGGGCTTAATCCCCTTAGATTAGCCCCCTTTTCCCTAGACTCTTAGCCTCCCTTTCCCATTTTAGTGGAGTTTAGACCCCCATACTCTTTTACATGGTTGGTTTGCAGCAGTAATGTGTTTTCATTAAAATCTGAGTGTGATTACATTTTAAAAATATAGGCTCACTAACCTTTTAGCTTCTATCTCTCCAACCTATTAACCACACAAGCACTCTTGCCTCAAAATACATACATAGAAAGGCACTATGCCCCCAAAGTATCCTGGTTCACCAACCTATATGTACAATTACATTGTATTTACAATTGGGATTCCACCTAGGGGTATTACACTTTCTCTCCCCCCACCTTCTCCCCCTCTCTCCCCTAACCATCTACCCTTCACCTTATCTCATGTTCTCCCCCTTTGTCCCTCTCACCCCACCCCCTCATGCCCACCTCTATTCCATATAAATACAACTTTTGCACATGTCTTGATCAATTATTCATATAATTTCCCACCTAGCCTATACAAACAATGGTATCTACCGTTGTATTTATATCTATTATTATCCTTAATCCCCTCCACCACCCCCTCTCTCTCCTTCATCTATCCCTCTCTACCCTTCACTCTTTATCCCCCTCCCTCTCTCCCCCTCTTTCTCTCTTTACCTCTCTCTACCTCCCTTTCCTCTCTCCCCCCCCACCCCCCTTATTCTCTCTCTCTCTCTCTCTCTC
>ML786002.1:150973-165939 GCA_009831015.1 Picea engelmannii | reverse complement strand
CCTCTCTCTCTCTCACACACTCTCACACATACTCTCTCTACCCCTCTCTGCCCCCTTCTCTATTTACCTTTCTCTACCCCCTCCCATGTGAGATGTGTTCATCAAAATTTAACTATTACTTTGAAGGGATTTGGCCATCTAATAAACCCCTATGAACTATTATGAACCCCTATGATCCACTTTGCCCCTCTATGAACTCCTATGAATCCCTATGAACCCTTCTCTCCCCCTCACTTTGTATTCCCCTCCCTCCCTCACTCACTATATCCCACTCCCTCTTTCACTCAATGGAGAGCATAAAGATGAAAAATCGAGGAACATGCTAACAATGTTGTTAAAAATTAAAGAGACATATATTTCTAGATATCTCCCTCCCTCCCCTTCTCTCCCTCTCCTATCTCTCTCTCTCTGTGATTGGAATTGATCATTATAATTTTTTTCATCTATCTCAATCATTTCAAAGTGGAAAAAATTAGAGGAATGAACTTTCAGGTCTATTTTAGTGGTAGGTGATAGTTTGGAAAACCATTTTGAGGCATCAAATGGAATTGTTTTGGGTTAAATCCTTCCTAGGATAGCTCGGATCCCATGGTGCTATTATACACATTGAGACCTTTCCAAAGGTTCAAAAATTGTGTCAATCAAAGATCACATGCAAAAGGTATTCCTTCCCAAGTTGACCTACCGTGTTGACCACCATGGTACGAGGGGATGCCACATCAGCCCCCATTACTCATACATGTGGGGCTATACATGTATGTAATTTCAAGAATATTCTATAAGGTCTAAAATATTATCAAAATTGAGGGTTGAGGAAGTCAAAAACCTTCCCTTAGATGGCTATCGAGCTATATTAAATACTGGGCCACTAAGAGGAGAAGGGCTTCCATTCTTTTGCATCATATCTTGTTCCATAGTTGAGAAGAACATCTAGGAGTGGTGTTTTATGAGCATAACATAGAAGGAGAGATTATGTAGCAGCCATATAGGCCAAGGGTCAAAGGAAACTCCTCGGAGAGTGCCTCTTTTTTTGTACCTCCATCATGTCTATACCAGAGAAAAGAGAGTGGAGAAGCCTCACCTTCTAGCTAGGGTTTCTCTCATATTGGGTTTCCCAGGTCATATCTTGTGTTTAATTGTGGATGGTATGAATTTATTTTAATTTTATCCATTTTCCTCATTTTATCTATTTCATGCATAAGTAGAAAATCTGTAACTAAATATTCTAGAGATCTAAAGGAAAGTTAACCTTAATAGTAAATATTTTAGTATTTTATTAGATATTTTGTGATGAAATATTCCATTGGAATATCCATGATAGTTTATATATCATATTGGTACCATAATAGGTTTTTGGTTTGGGTATTTGTGGGAAGTTGCAGGATCTAGGAATCAACTTAAAGAGAAGTGGCAGAAACCCTAGCCATGAAACACAAGTTTGTTCATAATAACCCTCAAGATATAGTAGAAGGGATTTGAGTGGTTGGAAGCACAAGTTGCCGACATCGGTTCCAATATGAACCTCCTCATGGCAGCTATAAAAATAAATCTCAGCTCGTTTGGAGATGTTGGAGTCTCTAAATCAGATATCGGATCAGAGGGGAAATTGAGAGATTGAGAAGACTTAGGAAAGGAGTCATGGAAATAATCTGAGAAAGAGTATTCGAGTTAGAGTGCCATTAACCCTTCACAGTCCCTATTCAAGATGGAAGAAAAAGTGGACACAAATTCATACCAAGGTGATATTGATGCATTAAAACTGAATCATTGGTTGCAACAACTAGAAGTTTATTTTAACATTCACCATATAGATGAAGTGTAAAATATTTCATTTGATAGTTGAAGTTAGAGGGCCATGATTTAACCTAGTGGGAAATCCATAGAGAAATAGTTAGTTTGAAGGGTGGTATACCGGTAAATAGGTGGGAGGAATTCAAAAAACTCATCAATTCCCAATGATACCCTATT
Organism: Picea engelmannii; assembly: GCA_009831015.1. Taxonomy (NCBI): domain Eukaryota; kingdom Viridiplantae; phylum Streptophyta; class Pinopsida; order Pinales; family Pinaceae; genus Picea; species Picea engelmannii. The sequence goes on along the minus strand of ML786002.1, from coordinate 163,971 downwards.
GGGTATGTAGAGGACCAATGGATCCGATGGAACTACTTCGGGAAAAGGCATGGGAACCATGTACATGAGTACACCATTGAGTTTAGAAAAATGGCCATCATGTTGGGTATATCTCCCAATAACCAATATGTACTCCTCAAGTATCTATTTGTTTACAAAGTCATATATGAAAGTATGTGATGATCTTCAAGAAAAGGATAATGGATGAGGCATGTGTACAAGCACAATACCTGGAAAACAAAGGCCAAACGAAGGGGCAACCAAGTGGTTCAAAGAAAAATGAGCACCAGGAAGATTCCAAGGAGGGAAAGAAGAAGTGGAAAGGGGGAAGAGATAAGAAGAAAAAAACTTATACACATCAGTGAAAATATCCCAACAACCATTGCAATCATTGCAACATTGATGGCCACATTGAGGAAAAATGATGGAAACTACATCTAGAGCTGAACCCAAAGAGCCAGAAGAAGGATGAAAAGAAAATGACCATTTTAGACACATATTCAACAAATCTATTTGAAAGTAGGTTGGATGTGGATGAAAATATTGTATTCAAATATATGTAGAAGGGGTTGAATCAAATTATCCTTCATCACTGAGAAGAGAAGGAGATGACCAGGCTCTTCCACATGAAGATTCAAGTCAAGAAGACCAAGATAGAAGTTATGTTCAACTATGGTTCATAGGATAATATCATAGTAATGGATCTATCTGGAAAGATTGGATTGGAGGTTCACAATCATCCTTTCACCTATCCATTGGGTTGGGTAAACAAGGATGCATAGATAAAGGTAAAAATACAATGTAAGATTAAATTTTCTATATGTGCTCATTTTATTGATAAAGTGGAATTGGATGTGGTACCCCTTGATGTAGTGGAGAAGTGTTTGGAATCCATTACATGTATATGAGGGATGCAATATTCATGAAAAGATACAACCAACACCGATTGATCAAGGATGGGAAGCACTACATCATTAACACACACAAAGGAAAGTAAAATATCTAACTGGTAAGTGCCAACCAAGTGAAGAAGTTTATTGGTTCTAGTAAGAAATATGTTTTTCGTTTCTTAAGATAAAATTAGTTTGATGATGAGTCATTGAGAGTGAATATATCCTTGGAGGGGTATTCTAAAGAGTATAAACATCAATTTAAGGAGTTTCTACAGGAAAATAGAGGAGTGTTCAAGTATGCTAAAGGGATACCACCCAAGAGGGATGTTGAGGACAAGATACAGTAATTTCAGACTCCCAATTTATGAATATTTGTATATATAGACATTCTATTATTGAAGTGAATGAAGTGAAGAAGAAGTTGCAACAACTATTAGAGAAGGGTGTGATTCGATCAAGTACCTCATCTTGTGGGTCACCCATAATAATTGTACCCAATAAGGATGGTACTTGGAGCATGTGTATCGATTACAGGGCATTGAAAAAGATTAAATTGAAGAATCAAAACCCCTTGCTAAGGATCAATGATCTATTGGACCAAATGAAACATTCTAATTACTTCACTAAGTTGGATTTGAAATCATGATATCACCAGATATGAGTCAAATAAAAAGACACCTGAAAGAATGACTTCAATATAAGGAAAAGTATGTATGAGTGGTTGGTTATGCCTGAGACTAATGAGTAATATTTTATGCCCTTATCTAGATTCATTTGTTATTGTCTATTTGTATGCTATATTGGTTGATAGTGCTACATGGGAGGAGAAATCATATCACATCTTATGTAGGTGTTAGCAATTGCCTTCAAGATAAGGCAAGGTTTGTATGAATGGTTGGTTATGCTTGAGACTAATGAGTGATATTTTATGTCCTTATCTAGATTCATTTGTTATTTTCTATTTGGATGATATATTGGTTGACAGTTCTACATGGGAGTAGACCATATCACATATTATGTAGGTGTTAGAGATTGCCTTCAAGATAAGGCAAGGTTTGTATGAGTGGTTGGTTAGGCCTGATAATAATGAGTGATATTTTATGCCCTTATCTAGATTCATTTGTTATTGTATATTTGGATGATATATTGGTTGATAGTGCTACCTGGGAGGAAAACATATCACATATTATGTAGGTGTTATACTCTAAAAAAGCACTAGCTGCAGGCCAATATCAAGAAATGTGAGTTTTCTCCGTAGTCTTTGGTGTATTTTGGGTATATGATTGGTATATGGGAGCTCAAGATAGATCCCACGAATATGGAGGCCATGATGAAATGAAAATTTCATATAAATGTCACTGAAGTTAGGAGTTTTGTTGGGGAAAAACAATGCTTACAAAATTTTGTAGCTTCATTTTCAATGGTAGCTTCCCCACTCGACGCCATAACAACCACTCGTAAGAGTTTCCAGTGGGGTAAGAATCAATAGAAGGCCTTTGATGAGATAAAAATAAATATCATTCAAGAACTAGTGCTTACGCTACCAAATTTGTAGAAGCCCTTCAAAGTGGAGACACATGCAAGTGGGTATTCCATGGGAGCAATACTTATGCAGGGAGGAAGGCCCATTTTCTATCATTTTGAAGTATTTCACGGGGTGGTTCTCAACTACCCTACCTACAAAAAGGATCTCTATCCCTTGGTACAAGATTTCAAAAAGTGGAAGCACTATTTGATGGGAAAGGAGACCATCATCCACACAAATCACCAACCATTACCATATTTGTAGGTCTAGAGTAAGCTACAACAAACCATGCATTAAAAGTGGATGGGTTTTTTACAACAATTCTATATAGTCATCAAGTATATGAAAGGTAGCACAAATAAGTTGGAATACATTCTTTCATTTCACCCACATCTAACATTACAACTTTAGGAACTCTGATGAACATGGATCCTTTTACCCATGATGCATATAAAGAGACATACATAGAAGATGAGGACTTCAAGGAGGTGTTTCAGTAGCTACGAGGATAAATTCATATAGAATAGGGTGACGACAAGGTTGATTATAATTTTCATAATGGTTTAATATACAAGTTCGACAAGCTTTGTGATCCTAAGGTGAACATGTATAGCTTATCAGAGAGGTTTACATATCCATGGTTGTAGGACATTTTGGTGTTGGGAAGATAGTTTTCAACTTACAGAGGTATGTGTATTGGTCCAGAATGCAAGAATATATCGTACAATATATTAGAGGATGTATACCTTGTTGTACCAACAATCCCAAGAACAGGAAGAAAGGTCTATACCATCCCTTACTTGTACCAAATCATTCTTGGGAAATAATTTCCATGGATTTTGTGGTAGGTTTACCAACTACATGGAAGGGAAATGACTATTTATTTGTGGTGGTCGATAGGTTCAACAAAATGTGCATTCTCGTGCCTTGTAAAAATAACATCAACAAACAAGAATAAAGAAACATGTTCTTTCAATAGGTTTGGGTGCACTTTGGGATGCCAAGGAGCATCATCTTAGACATGGATACCAGATTTCTCAGTGCATGTTGGACATGCAATTTTGGGATACAATTTTGGTAAAAATACTAAGTATAGAAGAAGTGTGCAACATAGGTGCGAGAGGAAGAAGGAATATCAGGGATTGTGCAACTGAGGCAAATCCATGAGGACAAAAATCAGTAAGTAGAATAAAATAGAGAATAAAGCAGAGAGAAAAATAAAGAAAAAATATGAATAAAGCAAAGAAGAAATTAGGATAATAAAGAAGTTGAAAAGGAAGGATGAAAACTCGGCATGCTAAATATGGAATATGGAAGGATTTACAAAAGAAGGAAGTGTAGGTTTTAACCTTGTACAATATTTACTGCAAACATATTTTCAGTAAAAGAATAGAAAAGATATAATGGAAAATACAAACATTACACAGTGATTTTTCCCCTCGAAACCCAAACCGAGAAAACCAACGTATTCTATATTCATTCATAGTGATACATTGTTTACAATACAATATACATATAGGATCCAACTAAATCCAAACCCTAACCCAATGACTTGGATTAGTCAACAACCCTAATTCCTTAATCGTAAATAGAAAACCATCGACAAATAAACCATGTGCCGGAAAACCACCATAGTCCCCCCTCCTCAAACCCCCCTATGCGCCCGACACAACGTAGACCCTACTACTCGTGCAAATAATATAACACATACCCAACATTCTCCCACTTGTTGTTTTCTTTGAATACATGGGGTTACAGGGTTACATAGTCAACAATATAGGGCAACAATGCCCATGGATCCTCTACACCAAGAGAAATTCTCAGTGCTCAGAGATTTTGTTAATGAATCCTCAACGTTCTTCAAAGTTTCCACCTTCATCAACAATACTTTTTTTCTTCAATAATGTCTCTCACAAAGTGATACTAAATATCAATATGCTTTGTCTTTGAATGGTAAGTCGGGTTCTTCTCTAGAAAAAATGCACTTTGACTATGACAATCTATCCTTACAACTTGATGTACCAACCCAATACCTGAACACAATCTTTGTAACCATACTGCTTCCTTACTTGCATAAGTGGCTGCCATGTATTCAACTTATGTAGTTGAAAGTGCCACTACAACCTGTCTTTTGTTCATCCAACTTATTGCTCCTCCAAACAGGTTAAACACATACCCACTTGTAGATCTCCTATGATCTAGATCTCTAGCCCAGTATGCATCAACAAAGTCATGTATATCCACCACTCTATCCAATCCTGGTCTTCCTTGGTATAACAATCCATAGCTAGCAGTGCCACACAAATACCTGAAAACCCTTTTACTATTGTCCAATGCTCCTTTCGTAGTTTTGACATATACCTGCTCAAACTCCCACTGCATGTGAAGTGTCTGGTCTAGTACAGACCATTGCATACATCAAACTTCCAACTGCACTCGCATATGGAACATGAGACATGTCCTCCTCCTCTTTCCGTGTCTTGGGACACTGATCCACATATAAATTTACACCAACGAGAATAGGAACCTTGACCGGTTTACATTCCTGCATATGAAACCTCTGCAATATTGTCTCAACATATTTTCTCTAATTTAACCAGAGTTTCTTCTTTTTTAGATCTCTTTTAATTTCCATGCCCAAAATGAAATTTGAAGCACCAATATCCTTCATGTCAAATTTAGAGTACAACTAAGTTTTCACATCCTAGATAATATCCTTGTTGTTCCCTATCAACAACATGTCATCCACATACAAGACCAAATAAATCAAATGATCACCAATTAATTTAAAATACACATAATGATCCTCTTTGCTTCTTGTGAAGCCAAGTCCCAACATATGAGTATCAAATTTTTGACACCACATCCTTGGTGATTGTTTTAAACCATACAAGGACTTTTTCATCTTGCATATCGGCTCCTTCTTTCCCTTCACAACATAACCTTCTGGTTGCTTCATATAGATTTATTCTTCCAGATCCCCATGTAGGAATGTTGTCTTCACATCCATTTGTTCTACTTCAAAATCAAATGCAGCAGCAATAGATAACAAAAATATTATAGAGTTTATCTTGGCATTAGGAGAAAAAATCTCACCAAAATCAATTCCCTCAACCTGGGAATAACCCTTTGCTACTAACCAAGCTTTGTATTTCTCCACTTTTCCTTCTCCATTCAGCTTCTTTGTAAATACCCATTTGTTGCCAATGGACTTTCTTCCAGTTGACAAATCCACTAGATCCCAAGCCTCATTCTTATCCAAATATTCCATTTCTTCGTCCATTTCCCTTTTCCAGATATTTCCATCCTCCAAATCCACTTCCTCCCTGACAGTTCTAGGATCATCATCAGTAATAGAAAAAAAAAATGGACAAAAAATCAAATGGAGTACACCTTTTCGATAGCCTTCTTTCTCAAACCGATCTCCTCAATACTAGAGTATGAGGATCTTCTTCTTCTGATTTCTGTTCTTTTGTAGAGTTTGAGTCATCATCCTTTAAATCAAACTATATTTTCTCTAGTTCTTCCTTACTTGGTAGGACTTCCTATTTAACAACATCCTTCATTTCTCTAAATACCACATCTCGGCTATACACTACCTTCTTAGTTTCTAGGTTCCAAAGATTATAACCTTTGAGACCATATTTATATCCAATAAAGATATACTTTTCAGCCTTCTTATCTAGCTTACTCTTGTTTTCCTTTGGAACATGAACATATGCGTCACAACCAAATTCCTTGAGATATGTGAGAGAAGGTTCCTTACCAGTCCATATCTCTTGTGGAGTCTTGTCATCCAAAGCTGATGAGGGTGATTTGTTGAACAGGTAACATGAAGTACCCACTGCCTCTGCCCAAAATTCTTGCCCTAGCCCGACACCACTGAGCACACACCTTTCTTTTTCCATCAACGTCTTGTTCATCCTTTCTGCAACTCCATTATGTTGAGGTGTATATGGAGTAGTCTCCTTCCTTGATATACCACACTTCTTACATAATTATTCAAATTGATTCTCACAGACCTCTCCACCATTATCTATCCTCAACACCTTAATTATTTTCTCTGTTTGATTCTGAACGAGAGCCTTAAACTCTCTAAACCTGTCAAATACTTTGGATTTATTCCTGAGGAAATATATCCAAGTATTCCTCGAGAAGTGATCTATAAATGAGACATAGTACATAGATTTTCCCAATGATGGGATAAACACAGGTCCAAAAACATCAATGTGAACTAGCTGTAAAATTCCTTCTTCCCTCGTTGCACCAGAGGGGAATCTTACCCGATTCTTCTTACCATATAGACAATGTTTACAAAAATCAAAATCCAAAGAGCATTTAGACATACCTTCAACCATAACTTTACCTTGTAGTAGTCGAAGACCCTTCTCTCCGATATGCCCCAGTCTTTGATGCCATAGCATAACCTTTTCTCCAAAGATTGTAGGAGTTGTTTCTTCTTCAACTCCAATATTATGAACAATGGAACTATTACACTCATCACTAATAGTTCTTCCTTGCAGCTTATACAGAGTTCCAAACCGAACTCTCTTCAACAACACCATTTCTCCTCGAACCATCCTGTAGGTTTCCTTTTCAAATATTGCTTTTACCCCTACATCGTCCATTTTTCTTACAAAAATCAAATTTCTAGCCAAACTTGGGATGTACAGAACACCAGGTAGTGTTATAATCCTTCCATCTATGAGCCTCAACTTGAATTTTCCTCATCCTATGATTCTAGTTGTCGAATCATCACCTAAGAAAACATTACCTCCATCATACCTTTCATATTCACAAAACCACTCCCTATGGGGAGTCATATGAAAGGATGCACCTAAGTCAACCAACCATTCCTCATGATCTGCATGTGTGCTTAAAGAATCCAAGTACACATCCCCTCCTTCCTTGGAGGTCTTTTCTTATATAAAAGGAGATTCTTTAGATCCCTTCTTTTTTTCAAATTTAGATATACATTGCTTCTTGTAGTGTTCTTTTCCACATATCCAACATACCTTTACAAAATTTTCAGGAGATTTAGATTTACCCTTAGACATAGATCTGCCACTTGAGAACTTAGATATATTTATTTCCTGGGAACGTCCTCTTGCAAATAATGCATTTGTGCTCTATCCTTCCATATTATTTCGTCTCATCTCCTCCGACAACAAGGATGAGATTAATTCATAAAACTTCAAGGAATTTGTATTACTACCTATGGCCACAACTAGATTATCCCAGGAGTCTGGTAAATAACAAAGTAAAATGATACAATTATCTTCATCTGAATTTTTAATCTCAATAGATACTAACTGACTTACCACAGTATTGAAGGCGCTCAAATTCTCTACCACCGAGTCTCCATCTCTCATCCTCAGGTTATACAACTTCTTTCTCAGGAATAGTTTATTTACTAGGGACTTAGATTGATACAACTTCCCCAACCTTTCCCATAAATCCTTGGTTGTAACTTCCTCTGACACATTCAATAATACCGAATCTGAGAGACACACTCACATTGTGCTCTTTGCCTTCTGATCCAACTTTTTCTAGTCATTTGATGAAGTTCCTGTAGGTGCAGTACCTGGATCTACCACAATCCACTGATCTCTGTCCACCAACAGACCTTTGATATTGATCTTCCACTGCTCAAAACTTTTCCCATTAAACTTCTCGATCTCCATTTTCGAATTGCTTTCCATTTCTTTTCACGTGAAAACTCAATATCATAGATCTCCCATTGTAACAAGGATTATCACAGTCTCGAGCCAAACCCTTGACCACAAAGGAATCCCCCTGAAGCCAACCTGGATCTAATACCACATGTATATTTTATCCTTGTACAATATTTACTGCAAGATATTTTCAATAAAAGAACAGAAACGATACAATGACAAATACAAACATTACACTAAGATTTTTCCCCTGGAAAACCAAACTGGGAAAACCAACATATTCTATATTCATTCATAGTGATACATTATTTACAATACAATATACATATAGGATCCAACAACATCTGAAACCCTAACCCAATGACTTGTATTAGTCAACAACCCTAATTCCTTAACCGGAAATAGAAAACCATCAGCAAAGAAACCATGTGTCGAAAAACCACCTAAATATGTGACATGTTTCCCAAGGTAGATTTTTTTTCTCGACGGCACTGCCCTTGAATCCCCGCGCAAGGGGCTTCGCCCCCCTCAAACCCCCCTACACACCCAAAACAATGTAGAACCTACTACTTGTGCAAATAATATAACAGATACCCAACAAGGAGAACAAGCAGTCAAAGAAAGTGCAAAAGCAACATGCATACATAAAAGAAAGTGAAAGCAGTTGAATAGCCAATTAACTGGAGTAGTCATGCATTGTAATAAGGTTTTGGGAGGAACCAAGTAGGGTTTTAAGACCTATATTGTATGTATAAATATGTAATGGGTTGGGATAATAGGGGTTCCATAGTGTTGATTTCTCCAGTTGTTGTCCTCGGGAAATATTGTGGAGTCTATTCCAAACTGCCGAGAACACCTTTCTGTAAGAAGGCTGATAGGATAGGCTGAGAAGGGAGAGAATCAATGTCTAAATGTAAGAGATGATGCAGAGAGAAAGAGGCTTTCACTGCAGAGTGGCTATGCTAAGAGACGATAAAGATAACCATGGCATATCTTTATAAGTGCAGTGTGCAAGCCTGAAGCAATTACCAAATGCATAATAAATAAGCCATCCATTGTGAATGTAGCCCTTAGTTGGGTGAACCACATTAAATATTGTGTTAATTGTATTTTTTGTGATTTCTTATGGAATTTTTCTGATGCATATTAGAGTAGAGTTGTATTATATGTATTCATGACGCAATAGTATGACTATTATAGTAATGATTTTATGCAATAATCTGTAACATAATGGTAATATGAACCTAATATCCACTAGTTAATAGAATAAGAGAACTTGCAAAATATTGTGCACAACAGATATAATTAAGAATGAATGGAATAATAACCTCCCATTCCCTCATAACTGCATAAACCTAGTTCTTGCAATACCCATAGATATCTCAGGTGAGACTTCATATGTGCAAGCAGGTGATGCCAAAAGGGATGATGTCTGGTGGTTTTTGTTGGTCAAAGATAACTCGAACCTAGGGTCTTACAAATCGTGTGCAACACCAACAAATGGTTTTATTTCCAGGACCCATAATTTGCGATTAAGGGAATTTTTTGGAGGCCGACTAAGAAAGAGATATCAGAATGGTTCGAAAGGAAGGAACATGAGTTTTCTTGACAAGAGAATATAAATCCTCAGATGAGTGAAAAGAAATAGATGCAAAGTTATGTGTATACAGAACTGCATGAAATTTTCTTTGGTGAATTTCCAATTAATCTATTTGAGTGGCTAGAAAGATTAGTGGAGAATACTGGAAGGTACAAAAATATAGTGTCGAGGAATTGGACTCCTAAGTTGGTAAGAAAAATGAATTCAGTAAGTAACCCAACTACTCTTGAAATTGAATTTCTATTGGATAACGTACTAGGAAGATACATTATAGAGTTTTTTCATATATTGTACTCAATTGCAGAATGTTGCAGAAAGGGACTTTTTCAAAGGTCCGCATGAAAGGTTTATGAAATCATTGGGTACATGGATAAAGATATTTTGTGTGAAAAGTGCATGATGAAAATGCAATCATACTGCTAAAGGGACTTCCTTACATAGGGGAACCATGGGATGACAAGAGGATAGTTTGAGAATAGGAGAGAATGAAGGAAGCGATGAAGAAGGAAGGGAAGGACTGAGGATACAAGAATAGGGTATACTAGAAGAAGAAGATAAGTTTGGAGTATTGCATGGAGGAAAGAGGTACAAGAGGTGAAATACTGGGTTTGAGAAAGGAGAGACGTGTAGTGAGACAAAGGGGAGAGAACCTTGCGCAATATTCTAAATTATAGAGATACCACATATAGGAGGAGAAGAAGAGGAGTTCTAGTCTAGTCCAATAATAGAAGAACTATTAAATCCTAATCAGACTGAGTCATGTGTCGAATTTACGATCCCATGTGCATTACCAAAATCAGAGATAACATTTGAAAACTTGTCAAAAGAACTTATAGTTAGTTAGGGAGGACAAAGTACTATCAATAAGAGTACTGGAAGCAATGCACAGAGTCAGATTCAAAGTGAGAGTCAATCATCATCACCGATAAGAGGGAATACATAAAGAAACATGGTAGGGGTATAAAATACCCTTAGACTACGCTCATTCCATGGATTTGGGTAAGAGGACCCAAAACAACATCTCTTTGTATGGGAGACAATTTGGGCCACAAATAATGTCTAAGATGAGGATGTGAATATTGCGGAGTTAGAAAAGACATTTAGAGGTCGTGCACTAATTTGGTATATGAAGATGAAGAGTACCAAACCTAAACAAAAGGCCAAGACTTTGGTAGAGATAAGGAAAGTGTTGCTGAAAGAGTTCAAGAAGCCAAAGTTGGAGTCACAGTACAATACTTTCTAGATCCTCGATCAACAAAATCAATAACGGTTTATTGCAGGGATTCTACCACACATTTGTAGGCCATTGATTCAATAAAAGGTTGTGTTGCAACATGAAGCCCTGGAAATTACAATGAAATTGGAATCATCTCCTCTAGTAGATAGTGGAGGTATCACAGAAGTTTAGACAGAGTTGGATTATCTGAAGATTCAACTGAAAGAAATTAGAAATGGAAATGAGAAACACGAGAAAGTTTGGTGTAGGAAGTGCAGGAATGAAGGCCATCACAAGGATGAATTCCTATCATTTGCATAACATTTGGAAACTAGAGTGATGAATCCATTACTAGGAGGGGGTTATTGCAAGATATGTAAGAAATGGGGCCATCACCCAAATGAGTGTCCATTACTACAAAAGAAACAGAGTACACCAAGGAACTTGGTTTGCAATTTTTAAAATTTTGTGGGACATGAAGAGAAGGATTTATGTGCATTCGAATTGATGAGGGAGAACATGTTAGATATTTACAGAATTCAAGAGGATAATACTGCAACATAAGGGGTGGGTCCGTAATATAATAATAAAATATTTTTTAATCCAAGGAACAAAGGAAACTTTAACAGAGGTCGAGGCAGAGAAAAAAATGGTAGGGGAAGATGAGGATCAATAATATGTTATAACCGCAATCAACCAGGACACTTGGCCTATGACTTCCCAAATCCATGTACACCATAAAAATACTACATAGCACTGGACCATGCAACAGAAGATCGTCCCCAACTAGTTGCGAAATGGTAGGCCAAAGGAAACCAAAACCAAAATCCAAATCAGAATGTGCAAAACATATCAGCTGAAAAATGCAATGAGGGACCAAGAATAACATTTGTTACGTAGGGGAGGATCTAGAACAAGAGACGATATGATGAATGGAGGGAGGAAAAATAAGCAATGGGTAAGGAAGTCAGTAGGACCCTTGCAAACCTTTTATCCTTAGCAAGAAAAGGAGATGTATCAGAGGGAAATAAAATAGGTACTTGGAAAGGATTGGGGAGAATCAACATCATATGTGCCTCACATCAGAGATTACACCATGCTAGAGGAACCAACTATACATGTAAGCATGCTAACAGAATTCCCAAGGAGTTGGGTAGAGATAATCAAATATGAAACTGTAGTGAGTACACTATATGACATAATCGATCATTGCAAATGAGGAAGGGAAACTCCTATCATGCAAAGAGTCATAAACTAGGTACTGCGCAAGAACAAGACCAACGAAGAATTCAGATTCATTGTGCAAATTGGGGAGTATGATGTGGATAATGTTATCTTGGACTTGGGGTCCGACATGAATTTTTTACCTATGAAGACATGGGAGATGATGGGAAAACCCAAACTATTATGGTATCCTATTTAGTTAAGGCTCGTGAACCAACACAAAATAATATCAATTGGTTGTTTGACAAGAGTACCTGTGAACATAGATGGGGTCTACAGTGTGGAAATCTTTGAAATTATTGAGATTGTGGATGACAGTCAACCATATCCACAATTGATGGGACTGTAATGGGATTTTGATAACCATGTGGTCATTAATTTGAAGAGAAGGGAGATGATATTTGAGGTTGGAGAGTTGAAAGTTACTGCACTCTTGGACCCATGAAAAGGAACGAGATTGTTAAGTACCTATACCAGATCTGCAAATATACTTCAGAAATAACCAAGAATAAACCATAAACCATTCACCATAACATGAACACAAGAAATAGAGAAAACTCTTGAGGTAGGGTAACACCATATATTAATCCTTATGGAAGGATAAAACTCCTCAAGCAATCTTTGCTTGTATCATCACAATATTCTTCACTATGTTTCATTACATTGCCTAGAATTCTTTATATAGCTCTCCCTATCTCCTAGAAACCTTCTAGAGAGTCTTTTCACATTTATTACATCCAACTACCATAGTGGGCCTTTATTAATATAGTGGACCTAGTCCACCTTACATTGAATGACCACATTCCCATATATTAATTGACTTCCACTAATAACATATAACTACATTCCCATTGGGTACCTCCCT
>ML786002.1:112723-150748 GCA_009831015.1 Picea engelmannii | reverse complement strand
TTATGCATGCAACTAGGGTTAATAGAAACAATGATATTTTCTTTATGAATACAACCATGAACCTGTAATATAGATTTTTCACATGAAAATAAACTCTTGGTTCTCTCTTTATCCTGATTTTCTCCATGAGACCACTTGTCTAAGAATATTTTTTCAAATTCTACATTGGAAAGTCTCATCATCTCCTCATAATCAAGTGATTTCCACCAAATGGCAGCGTCACCTTGCAATTTGAGAGCTACCCAATGCGGCCAAGTATCTTCCCATACTGATTTTCTTTCTTTAATGAATGATTCAATACTAGGGCCATCACATTTCCCTGTAAAATACATATTTCTATGAAAAACCCTCCAAAAAATAGAACAATAAGTTACGGCAGAAAATCGCGGCTTTTTCCGGAAAAACCCTGAAAAATTGTTGAATTTAAAACGCTCATAACTTTACTTCCCGAACTCCTTTTCGACTGATTTTTTTTTTGACATTGGGTGAAATTGTGAGAGGAACTCATATATATAATTTATTTGGGCAAATTCAGCCTCTAAATACTACATAAATAAAAACAAATCGCGCCGTCGTCCACAGAAAAACCCTGAAAAATTGCAGATTTTAAAACCTCAATATCTTGACCATCCGGACTCCGTTTTGGATGATTTTTTTTTTTAAATTGGGTGTTTTTATGAGAGGAACACAGATATGCAACCCTTTTTTTCATTTTTTTCACATAAATATACTAAAAATGTATATAATTTCGCGGCCCTCTTTTTTCTTCTCTGAAAAAAAAATCTGCAAAAATAAAAAATATTTTCCCACAACTCCGACCAAGGAAAGTGCTCTGATACCAATTGTTAAGTACCTATACCAGATATGCAAATATACTTCATAAATAACCAAGAATAAACCATAAACCATTCACCATAACATGAACACAAGAAATAGAGAAAACCCTTGAGGTAGGGTAACACCATATATTAATCCTTATGGAAGGATAAAACTCCTCAAGCAATCCTTGCTTGTACCATCACAATATTCTTCACTATGTTTCATTACATTTCCTAGACTTCTTTATATAGCTCTCCCTATCTTCTAGAAACCTTCTAGAGATCCTTCTCACATTTATTACATCCAACTACCATAGTGGGCCTTTATTAATATAGTGGACTTAGTCCACCTTACATTGAATGACCACATTCCCATATATTAATTGACTTCCACTAATAACATATAACTACATTCCCATTGGGTACCACCCTAGGTACCCCATATTACCTCCCTAGGTATACTACAAAGATACATAGAGAAATCGAGAGGCAATGAAATTGAAAACTTATATAACATGACTGCATGGATTTATTTTTATGTAAATATGACTGTAGACGGTGTGTTAATTTGGAGAAGTATCAATTCATGTGCATTAGAATCAGAAAAAGGTCTAGAGCATTGACAACATAGAATGCATGAAGTTTCGACTAGACAATGTGCACGCATAACTTGATCCTCGAGCTGGATTGGAACAAAATTATGTGATCCACCCAGGTATGATGGATTAAATGATATATGTTTGTTTGTAAAGGAATTTTAGTTGCAAGTACCAAAACAACAAAGGTTGTTGGCACTAGATGTTGTCATAAAAGCGATTCCATCTAGATGGTGGGATACACACAAAGAGGGAATAAAAGAATGGTCATAATGCAACAGACTAATGAAAGTAAGATTTGGTATCGATGGAGAAAATATTGTGCAGAATTATATAGGAGAGAGTGATCCAGTAAGTCATGTTGAGAAGTGTACGACTTTATGGATTTTAGTGACACACATATATATATACACATAATGGACAAAATTCTGAAGAACTGGTATTTGGAATTGGAAATGCACAGAGAGACAACAAAATGGGAAGAGTTGGTCCAGAATTTCAAAGTCACGTTTAAAGTTGAAGATGAATATCCATCAATAGATTCAACTCTATAGGATATTCTAACTAAGATCTTCTCAAAAGAAGGGTCGATGGAGGTGGTACCAATGTGCAGTGCGCATAGAGGCAACATGATTGTCCATGAGTTATTGGAGTGTTACAATGTGGCTAAGGAAGAATGTGATGAGGAGGATCCTAGGAATGTACATGTACCTAAAACAAAAGGATAATGAGTAGTAGAAGGGCCAGATATTGAGTCCGTTGCATACACACAACCAATAAAGACACAAAAGGTAAACATTGTGATGATAGAGAATACAAAGTTTGCACAAATAGGAGATTATTAAAGTGATGAGATAGTAAATAATATTTCGTACTTTTTGCATGAATATCAAGACCTAGTCCCAATGACATTTTTTGAGATGAAGGGGATAGCAAGGGACTTAGGTGAGATGAAGATTCCAGTAAAACTAGGATCTAAGCTAGTACGACAATGCCCTTACAAGTTAAGTCCAAAGTACAAAGAGAAGGTGAAAGATGAAATCGATGGGATGTTGGACGTAGGAATAATTGAACTGGTAGAAGAATCCAAGTGGATCAGTATAATGGTAGTGTAATTCAAGTAGACAGGAGGAATCAAGATCTATGTGGATGTAAGGAAGCTAAATGATGCATGTTTACATGACCCATTTCCAAGACCATTCACAGATGAGGTACTAGAGAACATAGGAGGAAAATAAAAATATTATTTCATAGATGGATTCTTGGGGTACCAATGACCATCAGATAAAAATTGTGTAGGAGGATCGACACAGTACTACTTTTGCGAAAACATGGGGAAGCTACTAGTATATAGTAATGTCCTTTGGACTGAAGAATTCCCTTGTGGTATTTTCCACAGTTGTGGTAGAAACATTTAATGAATTTATTCATAAATTCTTGGAAGTATACTTAGACGATTGGACTATGTTTAGTCTACTAAAGGATCACATAGAAGTACTCAGGATTATTTTGGATAGGTGTAGACAGTGTCAGATTTCATTGAAATTGAAGAAGTGTATTTTTTTCGCACCATTTGGAATTATGTTGGGAGATGTAATTTGCAAACAAGGATTACTCGTAGATCCAACCAAGATTTCACTAATTCTGGAGTTAGAACCACCTACATCAGTCAAAAAATTGAGGGAAACTTTGGGTCACATAGGATATTACAGGAAGTTTATCAAGGTATACGCATAGATCACAACACTGATGGGAAATTTGTTGAAGAAGGAAGTAACGTTTCAATGGAATGAGGACTGTGAGAAGGGGTTAGACACCTTAAAGAACAAACTAGTGATCACACAGATTTTGATATTTCCATATTGGAACAAAGAGTTCCATGTACATGTAGATGCATCGTCCATAGCATTGGGTGCAATACTATCTCAACTAGGGGACGGAGACATATATCACCCAATTTATTTTGCAAGTAGAAAGTTGTCCATAGTAGAGAAGAATTATACTACCAAAAAATGAGAAAGATTGGAAATGGTTTATACATTACAAAAGTTCATACATTATTTATCGGGGTCTCACTTTAAGATGTATACAGACCATTCTGCATTAAAATAATTAGTGAACAAGCTAGTGTTGGGGGTGAGAATATGCATATGGCTAATGGTGTTCCAAGAATACGATTTTGAGGTTGTAGTAAAACCGTGGAAGTTGAATGTAGGGCCATATCCTCTATCGTGCATACTATTGGGAGAAGATGCAGGTAATTTAGATGACAGTTTCCCAGATGCACAGTTGTTTTTAGTAAATATGGTGGATGATTACGTCACAGACATCATGTAGTTTCTATATACAGGAATGGCTCCACCAGACATGATGGTTGCACAGAATAAACAACTGGTAGTTAAGGAAACATATTATCAGTTGATTATAGGGAATTTATACAAGTTGGGTGCAGATGGAATATTGAGAGGTTGTTTGTTGAAACACAAAATACCAATGATACTCTAAGAAGCACATAACGGGATTGTAGGATGACATTATGAAGGGAGAGAAATTACACAAAATATTTTGTGCAAATGACTTTGGTGGCAGACACTTCACAAAGATGTGAAGAAATCCTGCTAATCATGTGATGTATGTCAAAGAGAGGGAAATCCATCCAGGAGGGATGAAATTCCTTTAATTTCACAAGTTACCTTGCAATCATTTGAGAAATGGGCCATATACTTTGTAGGGACAATAGATCCACAAGCAAGAATATTTGTGGAAATGTACATAATCAAGGCAACAAATTATTTCAAATATGGGCAGAAACAACCCTAGTGAATTACTGCACTGTGGAGACTGCTGGGAGGTTTTGTTTTGAGAATGTAGTCACAAGGTTTGGATGTTCGTGCATATTACTTAGTGATCAAGGAACAAACTTTATGAATAAGATAATTGCAACATTGACTAAGGAGTTTCAAATTCATCATCAGAAGAGTACCCCGTATCATCCTCAGGCCAGTGGAAAAATGGAAGATTTCAATAAAATCTTGGAGATGCTTTGACATAAGTTTTCAATGTAGGGAGAGACGATTGGGACTTAAGAGTTCCTATAGTTTTATGGGCTACAATAATTCAAGTAAAAAGTTGACAGGTTAGACACCTTTCAGGTTCAAGTTCTATGGGAAAGAAGCAATTATGCCAATGGATTTTATTTTACCTAGCTTGCACATTGCATCAATCACTGATCTATCAACTTGGAGATATTGGCACAGTTAGTACAACTTGAAGAAGATCGGATTGTCACAATATTACATTAACAAGTTCAGAAGGAAAGAGAGAAGGATTGGAATGATCAACACATTAAAAAAAAAGTTTCAAGTAGGAGATTTGGTATTAATCTATGACAAAAGGTTTATGCAACATCCAAGAAAGTTTAGAATGCATTGGTTAGGACCCTATGTGATTTAGCATGTAACAGAGACATGTGTTGCATAGTTGGAAACCCTGAATGGATAAGTCCTTGGAGTAATGGTGAATGGAAATCGGATGAAACTCTATAGAGACAAACAACAGTATACAAAGTAATTTGGGTTGCACCAGAACACATGTATCATAATAGCTATACTATAGTAAGAAGAAAAAAAATAGAAAACTAAATAAAAAGTGGAAAAGGGAAGAAAATCAAATAAAAATTAGATATAGAAAAAAAAATATTATAGAGTACAAGGCATAGGAGATTACGTAGAAGGAATGGTTATCACACATCAGAATATAACTATGCCAATTCAGAAAATAATACATAGAAGACAAAGACTGCGAAGCACAGACATGCAAAATCAAGAGCCGTTGTGCAGTTTGGAAATGACAAGATCGTTGGAAGCATTAAAGAATGGAAACGATGACTATGAAGCAGGAATGACAAGTCATAAAGGTGTTGTACAAACTTAAATGGTAAAATCCCCCAGAAATAATGACATATTGGAAGTACGAGGGGAAAATCACTCGACTTATTTGGTAATAAAGATTCATTTCTCAACCACATGGCATATTTGAAAATTTAGTTAAGGAGGGATAAGACATGTACATTTGGAAATAAGGCACAAAAACAGTGGAGGGTTGCTAAGCGTAAATCATTGTTGCATGCAAGAGAGAGAAAATGAGAGATAACCAGAGTGAATCCAAGTGCATCTGAGCTAAGCTATAGCTACCACAAAACAACCAAAAATCCAATTAACAAATCTGTCCCACGAGATGAATGGCCCTACCAAAGGTTGGAGTACCATCTACAACAACTTGAAAATAGGAAAAATGCCTAGTCAATACACTAGAGGTGGAAGAAGTACCCGAAGCTTCGAATTTGGCTTCACAGGAAAGCTTCCACAAAAACTACATACCACCTAGGATGGATAACATGACACCAATCCACATACGAACAAATGGGAAATACCCACTGGTAACATCACTAGTCTCACCTGGTGTAAGAATTGAAGGAGATATGCTCGGAAAGATAGTTTGCCTCAAGTTCATGGATCATGATATCACCGATGAATGCAAATTTATGTAGCTAGATAGGGAAATATACTTATGTTCAAAGATAATACTGAGCATGAGAGCAATAGTGATGGAGACACAGTTGTGGGAAATCATACCAGAGAAGGAGGGAATATTGAACCTGTTGGAAATTCCACATTTAAGGCGCATTTTGCAAATTAATGCTTGTGTCAAGATACTTCTTAGTTGCATCCATGGGGGGATAGTATGGCTTGAAACCCCAATGTCAATTGACACTATGCTAATTTTGAGGATTACAGGGCTCCCAAAGGAGGGAAAGGATTTGACCCTTTTGTTCCACAAGGTGGGAGAGAGAGGCCTCTCAAAATCAATGAAGAAAATTTTCCAGACTTTTAGGAGGGAAAGAGGATTGGATGTTAAAAACATCAATGCCGACAATGTTTGATTTGCATCTCAGGTGCTAGCATGCAAGTTTCTATGGAAATATCGAAAGGATGAAGTACCAACTACATTAATTGCAACTATAGAAAATGTGTCGAAGGGGTTCAAATGAATAGGGCCACCTTCTTGGTGAACCAATTTTTGCAAGATTGTATGGAGGCCGAGGAAAAGGGAACATAATTTCACTATGCATGGATATTGATTTTGATTGCACTGGTCAGGTAATTTGCATGGGAACATGAGGCAGAGGCAATATGGACAGGATATATGCTAACTTATGGCATACAATGATTAAGATAAGACAACATGACACTAATGCTACATTTTTTGTATACTTGGAAAATATCATGTATCTAGTTGCACACACACCACACATATCAACCAAGATGGTGGAAACATATAAGGATATCATGTGTTTCAAAGTAGGAATGCACCACATGTATGTGTAGGAAAAGAATGACCCAATGCACCAGTGGTTTCTAACCAATTATAGGTTGTCATCGGAAGATGTATGCCTAATTGTGAATGATTGGGAAGAAGAATGGAAAACCCCAACAGAGAAAATGGGGCACCCAGAAGAGGAAGAAGAGAATTATAACAATGATGAAGAAACAAATGACGAGCAGGGAAATGATCAAAACAATGGAACATGATATATTCTTAGCCCCTCCACAACATAAGTTCAATAGAGTGTCCATGACAGGATTCAAATGAAAGGATAAGGGGAAGGAACCAATAGGAGAGGAGCTCAATAATACCATAGAGCATAAGGAACCTCCCATGTATACTTTAACCAATGATGATATGGACCGCATATGCTATGAAGTACAATATGCCACAGAGGAAATCATAGAAGAAGTAATGAAGAAATAAGCAGAGCATGAGCAAAGAGTGCATGATCAGTTGGTATCACTCCAATATCTCTTAGCAACAACTAACCTAGAAAAAGAGAGAAGAACCAAGGGAGGACTGTCCATTATTCTAGGGAAGGAAGTAGAGAGTGTGCATCTGGTCTTGACCTAGCTAACAACTGGGAATAAAACACTCCATATTGAGGTAGACGCACTTGAATTTCCATTGTCTGAATTGAAAGATCAAGTTAATGCACTAGGACACCTGAACATAGTGGTATCAAGGATTCCAATACAAAGACTACAAGACTTCCAAATAGGCTTATTGCAAGATAGTAAGACCCAAGGTGAGAAGCACATAAGGAGCTGGTGAAAATGATGGATGAATGGGTCTAGTTACAACAATAATATGACACTACACTCCAACAGAAGAAGGAATTTGATGACCAATTGGAAGAGGTAATGAAATACAAGAACGAGGATGAGGAAAGGGTAAGGAAATCCCTTAAGGAAAAAGATGAAGCTGAAAATATAGTGAAGAAAACACAAGAAACCGTCCAAAAATTATACAAGGCCATTCTGGAAGTCTCCATAGTAGTAGAAGCTACTATGATAGAACAAGTATTGAATATCGGTGAAGTCATCAAAGAATTTTGATTGCATATAAAGGATCTACAATTGCGTAGTTCACCATGCGCCCCACCATATGTCAGATAAGGAAGAGAGATAATGGTGATGACAACATTCGCTAACATTAATAATATAGAATAAGAATGCACTAAACTATGTGAGGAGATCACACAGATTTGGACAGACTTAGTGGATGACCTAGAGATGAATGATGTAGAGGCCAAGTTAAGAGAAGAACAGGAAAAGGCACAAAAATATTTAGACAGGACCACTACACTTCCAAAAAATGAACATATGAAAACAATTTTGGGATAGAGGCAGTCATACCTAGAAGTGGAGAAAATGAGGGACCAACAGAATATCCTTCAATAACGACTCAAACCAATATAGGAAGAAGCAGTGAGGGTAATCAATGAACTAGCCACTGCACAAGGCAATGTAAAGAAAGTATCCTATGAAGCAGAAGAGAAACTTACAACCTTAACTGCACAGGGAGCCGAAGAGATCATAGAAACGAAGGCAACAATACTGAAGGAAGTGGAGGTAGTAAAGGTATCCTCCCAAATTTTCATTGAGGCATGGAGGAGCATGCAATAGGCTTGAGTGGCTCAGGACGATCCATAGGTGAGTGTTGTGGGCCTGTTGGACAAGAAATTTTGGGATACGATTTTGGTAAAAGTCCTATTTATAGAAGAAGTGTGCAACATAGATGCATAGAGGAAGAATGAATATCAGGGAGTGCACAACTGAGGCACATCCAGGAGGACAATGTGCAATAAGAAGAATAAAATAGAGAATAAATAAGAGAGAAGAATAAAGAAAAGAGATGAATAAATAAGAGAATAAAGAAGGATAAGAAAGAGGGTGAAAATTAAGGATGACAACTTACATGCTAAATATGGAAAGACATTGAAAAAAAGGAAGAACAAGCAGTCAAAGAAAGTGCAAAAGAAACATGCAGGCATAAAAGAAAGTTAAAGTAGTTGAACAACTAGTTAACTGGAGTAATCACGAATTATAATAGGGTTTTGGGAGGAACCAAGTAGGGTTTTAATCCCTAGATTGTATGTATAAATATGTAAAGGGTTGGGAGAATATGGGTTCGAGAGAGTTGAGCTCTCTAGTTTTTGTTCTTAGGTAGTATTGTGGAGTTAGTTCCAAACTACTGAGAACACTTGTTTGTACGAAGGTTGATAGGATAAGATGAGAAGGGATAGAATTGATGTCCGAATGTAAGAGATGGTGCAAAGAGACAAAGGATTGCACTACAAAGAAACTAGGATAGGAGAAGAGAAAGATAACCATGAAATATCTTTGTAAGAGTAGTGTGCAAGCCTGAAGAAATTACAAAATGCATAATAAAGAAGCCACCCATTGTGGACGTATCTTAGAGTTGGGTGAACCACATTAAATCTTGTGTTAATTGTCTTTGATGTTATTTCTTATGGAATTTTTCTGATTCATATTAGAGTAGAGTTGTCTTATGTGTATTCGTGGTGCAATAATATGATTGTTATAGTAATGAGTTTATGCAGTAATATGGAACATAATGGTAATATGAACCTGAGATCCACTAAGTAATAGAATAAGATAACTTGTTGAATATCCTTCACAGCATAGATAATTAAGAATGAATGGAATAATAACCTCCCATTCCCTCATAATTGCAGAAACTTGGTTTTTGTAGTCCCCATAGATACCTCAGATGAGACTTCATCTGCACAAGTAGGTGATGCTGAAAAGGCTAGTGTCTAGTGGGTTTTGGTGGTCAAAGGTAACTCGAACCTAGGGTATTAAAAACCACACACAACACCAACAATGCATTTTGGACTACATTGTGGGAGAATATGGACCCTAAGTTGAAGAGGTATAAATATTCCATCCATAGACATATGGGAAGATGGAAGTAGTGAACATGAATTTGGTGCGGCTTTTGAGGGTTTACATTCAGAAGCATCCAAAGACCTGGGATGGAAATATGATCTACATAAAACACTATTATAATATATCAGTCCACACTTCTATTAGTAAGTCACCTTTTGAAACTTGCTTTGGATATTTTCCACCTTCACCCTTAGGTGTTGTATATAGAAAACAAGGAGGAGTGAGGGAGGACCTCACGAGAGATACATTAAAAGAATATATATCTTTTATAAGATAAAGAAAATCCATTTGCAGTTATAGGAGATACTAAACAAGTCAAAGGAAAAGTACAAAGCTAGAAATGATCAACATGGGACAAATAGTACATTTAGAGTGGGATATATAGTATGGTTATTGCTCAATAAGAAAAGTCTATAGGGTCATGCTAAGAATATCAAGGATCTGGTATGGTCCTTTTGAGGTATTGGAAAAGGTGTGAGATAATTCCTACAGACTAAATATATCCCCATACATGCACATTTACTTAGTAGTCAATGTGGGGAATCTCAAAATCTATGAGTCTTCCATGTTATATTAGGAGGAGGATCAGGTCCTACCTTATATACAATATTTACCACTAGAATATCAGGTACAATTAGCATTGGACACAATTTTGTAGAAGTGGTCCAAAACTACAAGACATGGGCAGCATGACCTTTGGCATACTGGGTTGAAAGGACAATTTCCAGCAAAAGAAAAGTGGTACTCCACAGAGAAGGTAGAGGAAACATTTCCTCACCACATTTAGTAAATATTTTGGGGACCAAAATCCTCCCTAAATGGGGAGTTACGATCCAAAATGGATCATTATATCTTTTTTAATATATCTTGATCCTCAGAGTGGAAACGATTTGAGGAATCAGCATGTAGGGCCATTTTAGTGGAAGGTCTCAGTTTGGAAAATTGGGATCCAGAACCATCCAAGGACATTTTTAGGAATCAAACCAAATTTTTGGGGTTGAAATTTACTATCATTTCTAGGACCCCATTATGATAATCTACACACCAATACCTTTCCAATGGTACAAAAATCACGTCAATAGGAGCTTGTATGCAAAAGTTATTCCTTTTTCAAGTTGACTTACCATGTTGACCACTGTGGTATGAGAGGATGCCACATCATACCTCCTTACTCATGAATATGGGGCTATCCACATATGTAGTTTTAAGAATATTCTATAAGGTCCAAAACCATATCACAATTGAGGTTTGAGGAAGTAAAAAACCTACCCTTAGATGGCTATTAGAATATGTTAAATATTGAGCCACTAGGAGGAGAAGGGGTTCCATTCTTTTGCATTGTATCTTGTTCCATAGTTGAGTAGAATATCTGAGAGTGGTCTTATATGAGAATAACAAAGGAGGAAAGATTTTGTAGAATTCATATAGGCCACATGTCAAAGGAAACTCCTTATAGAGTTCCTCTTCCTTTGTACTTGCATCATTTCTATACCAAAGAAAAGAGAGTAGAGCAACCTCACCTTATAGATGGGTTTTCTATCGTATTGGGTTTCTCAACTCATATCTTGTGTTTATTTGTAGATTGTGTGAATGTGTTTTAATATGCTTTTTTTTTCACATTTTATCTATTTCATGCATAAGCATAAAATCAATAACTAAATATTCTACAGATCTAAAGGAAAAATAACCTTAGTAGTAAATATTTCATTATTTTCTTAGGTCTATCGTGATAAAATGTTCCAGTGGAATATCCATAGAAGTTTACATATCACTCTCTCTCTCCCCTCACTTTTTATCCACCTCCCTCTCTCGTTCACTATATCCCCCTCCTTCTCTCTCCTCCAATCTCCCCTCTTTCTCTCTTTACCTTTCTCTACCTCCCTTCCCTCTCTCTCCCCCCTTCCTCTCACTCTTTGTCTACCCACCTCTCTTTCTCCCTCTATCTCCCTCTCACTTTGTCACACTCTCTCTATACCCCCTCTCTTTCTCCATCTATCTCCCTCTCACACTCTCACACACTCTCCCTCTACCCCCCTCTATGTCTTCTTCTCTCTCCCTCTCACACTCTTTCACTCTCTCTCTACCGTTCTCTCTCTCTCTCTCTACCACTACCTCTCCTATCTATCTCTCTCTCTCTATCCCCCTTCTACCCCTCTCTCCCTCCCTCCCTCTATAACCCTCTCTCCCTCCATCTCTCTATACCCTCCCTCTCTCTCTCCTCGTTGTTAGTATCACTCTCTCTCTATTCCCATATTTCTCTCTCCCTCTCTCTCCCCTTTCTTTATATATGTCCCTCTTTCTACCACCCTATCTCTCTTTATCTCTATCCTCTCTCTCTCTCTCCATATCACTCTTGACCTCTCTTCTCTAACTGGATTTATCCATCCATCTCATTCTCTCAGTTTATTCTCTCTCTCTCTCACCTACATCTATCTGTCCCCCCCTCACTATGTATCCCCCTCTCTCTCTCACTCACTATACCCTCATACCTCTCTCCCCACCACTCCCCTTCTTTCTCTCTTTTCCTCTGTCTATCTCCCTCCCCTCTCTCTCCCTGCTTCCTTTCACTCTCTCTCTCTACCCACCCTTTGTCTCCCTATATCTCCCTCTCACACTCTCTCACACTCTGTCTCTACCCTCCTCTCTCCCTCTCATACTCCCACACTCTCTCTCTGTACCCCCTTTTTGGTTTCTACTCTAATTTATCAGTTATCTAATTTGCTCTTACCTTACTGTCATAGATTGAACCAGGTTTAGATGTAACAAGCTCCCAACAAAATCCCTCTAAAACTATCTCCCCCCTGGTAAACTAGAATGAAACGCAACACACAAGGTGTATTGTGCAGTATCACCTAAGATAGCTCTATGGGTGGCTGCAATACTCAGGTTCTTGTAGCCTAGGAATGAGTGGAGATCTATGTTGTACCTTGTGATCTTTATTTATTTAGTCTAACCTCCTTATTAAAATAATCATTCTTATTCATGCATGTGGAGTATCATATCTAACTAGTTTCTTCATTCGTTCATCTAGCATTTAATTCTTAACAACAATAGAGATGCATACATTCAATCACATAACAAAATATTTACCATGGTTCACCCCCTCCTGGGATACGTCCAAAAAGATCTAGATCTCAAGCTCTTTATTATGTCTCAACAATATCTCACACCGCACGTGGTTACAGTCTTGCATCTTACAATATCAATAGGCTTCCTGATCCATGTGAGGCTGACTAGATCGCACCAGGATCCTCATCCTACGATCTAACCCTTGGGATCGAGTTTCTCACTTATTCTCTAGATCACCATCTTACAAAATGTTGCAGTTCTTACAAACCTTACAACTTCCAGACTCTCTCTACCTCCTAGGTACTATTGATCTCGTTTTATATCTATCCCACTCAGGTACCCCTCTTAGGTATCTTCGGTCCCCCCCCTTAGACCTCCTAAGTACTACTTATATCCATTCTTGGCTCATCAACCATTACAATATATTTAAAAACCCTAACCCTAACTAAATTAGGTCTCCCTTGCATGCGTGCCTCACATGCTTCCCTCATGTGTGCTACTTTTCCTTCCAACTGTGCTTTCTTCCCTTCATGATTCTCTCCCAAAAAATAACCTTTTCCACAAAATGAGTATATGTCCAACATGCCCCCAACACTGACATGTGGCTCGTCCCGAGCCACCTATTCTTTGTGGTCCTCTTCAACAACTCTTTCTAGAGTGTGGAACTTGTCTGTGAGTTCCTTTCCTTCTGTTTGAGACTACACGGTCTTTTCTTTGACAACATATAACACTTGTGTTGTGATCTCCTCCCTGATCATTTATGTGCACTCTACCTATGTTTGCACCATGTTCTTCTTTGCCTCCTCTTCTTGCACAATGACCTTTGGTTCTAGCTCTTGGAGAGGTTCCATTTGAGCTTGTCGGTCCTTCTTTTGCGTCTGCGCAACTACTAGCTATGCTTGTAGCTTCTAAAGGTCTTTGATTCATTTGAGGATCTTGGTGATATTCATCATTTTTTTCCTCTTCTTGAGGTCCTCGATGGATGAGCCTATATTTTCCTCTTCCTAGTCCCAATGCTGGACATGTTGACCTTCTTCTAACTTCACCCATAGCTACGCTTCCCTATCAAGCGCATCGACAACTGTGTTGACTTTTCATTCCATTTCATCCATCTTTTTGGCTGCTTCTTGCTTCCTTTGTTCCTTCACCTTCAGGGAAGTGGTAGGAATGAGTTTTTCCCAGAGGTTATTGATCTCCTACCTGTATTGATCAATTGTTTGCACAATATGATTAATTTTTTGCATTGTCATGGGCTCTGTTATTTGTGCTCTTTTTGGAATTCTGTCATCATCTTCAACTAATCCCTACTCGAGCCTATCCACATGATATTTCTCGTCTTTGGTACCGATATTAACTTGCTTGATCACTAACTCCAACTCCTCTTTTCTATCCTTTGCGGGATGCAACTCTGTTGCGTATGTTTTTGTGTGCGACTGCACCTCCCGCCCGAAACTGACTTGTAGTTTTTATAGTTCCTTAGTTGATATCCACTTCATTACCAACTGTATCTATTCTAGATCTTTCAAGGGTGTATGGGCTACAATATCATCTATGCGCAACATGATGGGTGTAATTTGGAAGTTTGGGCTTGCCCGTTTTATCATCTGGATCCTCTCATGTTCGCTCAGTGCAACCTTGTCTCCTGCTTTTGATGTTGTTGGGAATGAATTTGTTCCTCTATCTACCCTCTACGCTTATCCGATATACTCTAGGACCTACCTTATGTTGGCCAACCCATCATGAATTCATTCCCTTTGGTGTTGGGCATCTTCAAGCTCCTCAAATTCCTAGTCTTCGAATCTTTCAGCCACGAGGTCTGCGCCATCCTCACTGATTGTAAATTCTGGTGGTTTCTTATGTGCCTTGGCCTTTTTTCACACACCCCCAGTGTGTATGATTGACCTCTTTTTCTGACATTATTCCTATGGGGTAGCACTTGATGGGGTTCCTTGTTCTCTCGCAACCCCTTTTTCCTGTTATTTCGGTGTATGGGTGGTGTCCTTTTTTTTGACCTGGGTACCTTTCTTTGGCACACCCCCCTTCTTTTGTTGTGTGGATTTCTGACTTGGATTTGGCTTCTTAGGCACAAATTTATCCCTGAAAACTGTCTGATTTTTCCCTGCATCAACGTCCTTACATGTGGGCATCTTTTAGGTGAGAACTGGAACTCTCGAGTCATATTGCCAATCCTTGATTTCCATCTCTACATCTTCTTCCTTGACGCAATATCTCAATTGTATCCATTCCTTCTTGGGATCCCTTCATATTTGGATCCATATGGTGTGCCTAATCTCTTTGAAGTTAGTGATGTCCCAGTATTGGGCGACCACTTTTGGAGTAATTCGCCAAATATTGGAAATGCTTTCTTGGAGGTCATTATAATACCCCATGAACATACTTGCATTTGTACTTATGACTTTGGGGTTCGAAGTGATCCCCAACAATGTGTACCATGCTACGCAACAACAACTGGTCCGCTCGCAAAAGTATGTTTACTGGGGCTCCCTCCATCCGATCAAGGCGACCAAGATTAGTAGCCAAGGGTAATTAAACTATGTGCCCAAGTCCTACGCGTTTTTGTAGTCCTCAAGGAACATGTTTAATAAGTATGAGGCCCAAGTGAGCATAGTTCCCTCCACACACTGTGTTGCAGCCGCAACAACCTTGGCAGGGACTTCCTCCTTGTGACACTTCAAAAGAAACTTTCAAGCCATGAGTTTGGTGGAAAACCTTGTTGTTGCATCACTAATGTGCTTGATGATGATTCCACGTGACCCTGTCTCTGTGCGATATGTATTTTTCATCTCCTTTGTTGGCGCCTTCTCCTTTATCTTGTCTTCAAGGTACTGTGTGAGATTATCCCCTGGAGATGACTCACTTATAATATGTGAAATTATCTCCACGTATCTAGAGGGCTCTTCCACCCATAGATACCTTCCGTGGGCGACTTCCATCATTTTCTTAACGCAGTTTTTTATGTCACATCCCCTTCCAAAATGTGGGATATCTAAGAGGCTTATAATTATGGTGTTGGCCAATCTGTCTACCCACTGTTTTGGTTTCAAAATTTGATCGTTGAAGGGTCCTGTACCCACACTGTCCAAGTATACTTGCCTTGCAAATTTAGAGAACTTGTCCACGTCGGCCACATCGTGGTCCGAGTAGCGTAGTTTTTCCACGCATCCCACAGGGTTAGGCATGGCATGAACCCCTATCAGAATGAATGACAAGACTATGGTTATTGCATCCTGCCTGCACGATGATATTTCTATGGGTTACTTGTTGTTTCGCTGTGGTGGTTGACTCAAGGTTGCAGCCTCCATTGTTCTGTCATCGACATATTCCTTTGGTTGGCCAGTAACATCTTCTACTATCCCCTCTAGTGGTTTCTCCAGCTCTGTTTTGTGTGACCGTCCTGGTGCGACCGCTTTTGTCTGGTTTTCAGGTGTCCCATTTACCCTCGAGGCCTCTACGACATTTTTAGGGAGTGAAGGATTTGTTGTGTCCATGGCCTACTGGCCCTGTCCCATTTCTGGTAAATAAATGTTCATGCCAACCGCTATTGTTGGTTGGGTTTCCTCCACCAAGGGTGTGGGGATTGATGGTTCCACATTGGGTGAGGGAATTTCATCCAAGTTGACGAATTTGAAAGTCTGTGTGGGTTCTTATTCCATTACTTGTGTCTTTTATGGTTCTTTGTGATGGATTTAAGGTTTTCTGCAAGCCGGGCTCAACACACCTATCTTGAGTGGTGCAATGATGGTTAGGGTTGATTTCTGTTGAGCTAGTTTTCTCTGTATCTCTTGCTAAATCACTCTCTGCTCTGTATACTCTCTCGCTCTATGATTTCACAATTTCACAATAACCCTTTTGTTATCTGCATTCCTTCCTTATATACCAAGAGTCATGAAGCTTCTCGGAGAAGCTACCTGAGCCGTGGTTTAAATGAATTGGTGGTTCTCATGCACGTGTCATTCAATTCCCTTGATGTAGCCAGTTGGTGCAGTTAATGTGAAGTCTCTTCAAAATTTCTTGACATTCAATTTTGATAGACGTCGCAATTGGCACCTTTATTCCGTAACTGCCATTTTTCCAATTTTCGCCTTTTTTTGACCATTGTTCCTTATTTCGGTGTGCTAAGTTTTCCAAGTGCGTGATATGTTATTTCACTAGTGTGCATGGAAATTTTTTTTTTCTATGCTAACTCTATTTTAGCTACATGCTGTCTTTTGGTGTCTAGCGTGATAACCCCCATGTTGCTAAGCGCGGTCTTTTTTTGTATGGCACAATCTCTTTTTTTTTTTAACCTTCTAAGTGCTAGGAGGTTGATTGTCTCGATATAATTTTAGTCGACTCCCATTGATCATTCCTCTGAGTTATGTTCCTCCAAAATCATTCAAATGTACAACTCCCCCATCTATGATAGTCTTTACTTCATATGGTCCCAACCATTGCATTCTAAATTTTCCTAGGTGTTGAAGAGATTTATTGTCGTACACCAATACTAGGTCTTCCTCCTTGAAACTTTTCCTTTTAATATGTATATCATGCCAAGCTTTGTCCCTTGATTTCTATACCTCTTGGTGAAACCCTGCTAGAATCCTATCTTCTTCCATGAGCATCAGTTGACTTAGACTTTCTTGTACTGTGCCTTGCTCTATCATGTTATTAATTGTTGTTAGATAACTGAGAGGGGGGTGTGAATCAATTGTTACTATGATTAAACAATAATACCCATTTGGAACTCATTACAAAATACTCAATGATGATCAAAATAATTCAGGGAAGTAAGCAATAGAGTATTCAACATCAATCACACACATGAAGTATACAGAAACATATATTCCCGAGGAAACCCATAAAGGGAGAAAACCTCTTCTTCTTCGAATGATAGGAAGTCTTTTTATGTTTTGTACATCATTTATCTTTGAGCACCAACTCAATGTGAGGCTACCACCTCTGTTTTACAAGCTGCAACTTGCTGAGAGCACAAACTCTCTGGTTTCTCTAGCACCCACTAGAAGGAAGCACCAACTCCCTTAGTGTTATAGCACCAACTCGATGGGAGCACTAACTTCCAGTCACACAGGCACCAACCTATACAACAAAGAACAATAGTTCTCCCTTGCACCACCCTACCACCTTGGTTTTTCTGGTTGCAACCAGATGGAAGCTACAGCTCCCTGTGTTCAAGCACCCACTTGAAACTCTGAGGACAATAGTCCTCCCTAGCACCATCCTACCACCCTGAGATATAAATATTTCCTTTCTGAAATTTATGACAGTGATACAATATTTATCAATGGCTTAACAGTCTCATCACTATTCGACTACACTGCTCTTCTCTGCCTACATCTGTCTTTTCTTGCTTGCATCTTCTTGCGCTTAAGTTCTCTTACAGTCTATTGTTTTCACCATTTTTTCTCTGTCCATCTTATGTTCTTCATCTCTGAATCTTTCACACTTTGTTCCTGTTGTCTTCTTGATCAAATATAGTTCAAATTGTTTTACGGAGAAACAACAACCTTCCTTTGTCATGGAATATTTTTTTAATTGATGCCCTCATCATCCATTACTCTCTGAATCTCCAATGCCCATGTCGAGAATGTCATAACGCTCAAGAGCCATGATTCCAACTCCCCAGAACAATGATTCAGTTAGTGTAACTAAATTGTAACTGATCAAGAAACTATGAAGTGAAACAAAAATGCTTTGATCAGATTCAGTTTGATCAACACCGTTGGATTATACATATAGAGGATTTTTTTGACTTTTCAATGCGTAACCTCTGATGTGGAGCCTAGCAGCGCTAGCTCATTCCCCTATCTTTTGTTGATGTGACCTTGGGTGATGCTCTCATTTGACCTTTTGATTATGGGCGCGACCAAAGGTGGTTTGGGGGAAATTCATTTTTTTCCCCCCAATTCACTACAGAGCTCCATGTATGCCTTTGGCGATACCGTGGTTTTGATTGCGGCCCTCTCATGAAAAATTAATACCCAAGCATGTTCTGAACCCGCAATGAAATGGGACCATCGATCTCATGATCTTGACAGTGCTCCTGAATGGATGGTTCATATTTGTTCTTTCATGATCTACAGATTAGATCCAACCTCCCTAAATCAATGGATGTGATTTATTTTGTGATCCGAGCTTTGGGATTTTCAAATCTCAAACCCTACTTTCTTCCATACACTAATATTTCAGAGTCGATGATCCATAGACACCTGTCCTTCTCAATCAACAACTTTGCCTCTACTTTTGGAATTTGACCTTTCAACCAGATCAATGATTTTGCATCCCCTTTCTCGATCAATGGTAGAGATCTCCTTCGAGTCTCCGAACTTTTGAAATATCAAATCTCAAACTTACGCTCTATATCAACCGACCGAGATTCACTTCGGATGATCTCATGCTTGAGATATTCTTCGGACGATTTGACGACTGATATTTACTTCGTACGATCCGATGGTCGAGAATGTATTTCGGCTCTCTGACTCTCCAATGGTCATGAAGAAACTCAAAGAAGATCAACGATAAAGGATGGTTGTAGAAACACAAGTCGCGAGTGATTTAAATCGTCATCAAAACTTCGCAATTTGAAGTTGTGCGCTATTAGTGAGTCAACCACAATCGTCCATCTTCGAGGCTATAAGATTTGATGGTCATGACTAATTGCGAGATTGGAAATAACATGATATTTAATTCTCCTTTCGATCTCCACAATCTATCCCTGACATTGATCTGGCGATTGCACATCCGACGATCATGACTTAATCTGACTTAATCTGATCATTTGTTATATCAACCATAATCTATGATATTTGGGTTTATGAGATCTGACGATCTAGACCAATTGCGAGATTAGAACTAGAAAGTTTTTTAATTCTTTTTTCGCTCTCTGCAACTCATCCCTGTCTTTATTTTGGCTTGCATATCCGATGGCCACGATCCTCCAACGGTCCTCAAGCCCACGGTCACTCATATGACCGATGTCCGTAATATTAGACAATCAACACGGTCAAATTCTTGATTGGACAGTTGCTAAGGCTTCTCACCCTGATTTTACGATTTTCATTCCCCTCTTTGATCTCTGCATACTATTCACTTCTCCTCCTGAGCTTTTGATTTTCCTGTTCTCCATCGCCATTGTTGTTTTTTCCATCAATGACAAGCACACTCTTCCTGTAAAAACATGCCAACAATTGTTGCTATGCACAAACTAGGTACCAAAAACTCTAATGGCACCATTTCTTATTGTCCATACACCAATCTGAATGGTGTCCGCCTTGTCAATATTCTACATGTAGTCCTGTATGCCCACAATACTGCTGGTATCTTTAATTCCCAATCGTCCCTATTGACATTGCAGATCTTTGTCAGTGCATTTTCTAGGATCTTATTAAATGCTTTCATTGCTCCATTTTATTGAGGATGATATGGTGTACTCTTTTGATGATATACTTCAAACTCCTCAGTCATAGAATTAATAGTGTTTTTAATGAAGTGAGTGCCTTGGTCACTCATCAAAATCCTTGGGCATCCAAATCTAGTGATCACTTTCTCAAACAAGAAGTGTGTTGTTGTCTTTGCACTGCAATATTTTACAGGTGTTGGCTCTTCCCATCTTGTTAAGTACTCTGTCAAAGTAATAATATACCTTTCTCCTAACCTCTTTGTTGGTGGGTTAATTGGTCCCACAAAGTCTATTTCCCATTTTTCGAATACTTGCAAGGTTACTAGTGGCCTTAGGGGCATCTCATCCCATATTAGGTTTACCAACCCTCTAGCATACATCACATCTATGGCAGTATTCCTTTCAATTTCTATGAACAGTCAGCCACCATAGTCCTACGTGCAATACCTTTTGCGTGGTAGATTTACCTGCATAATGTCCTCCTTCTATTCCCTCATGGGCCTCTACTAAAATCCTAGGTCTTTCATGTTCTAGTACACATATTCTCAAGATGTTGTCTTCACCCATCTTGTATAAGTTCCATACAATCAATTGATAGTCTACAACTCTAACTACCATATTTTTCTTCTGCGCAGTGTTGAATTCTTGTGGTCCAGCCTCTGTAGTAAATTATTGAATGATGTTAGCAAAATATTCATCGGCTACTTGGACTGAAAATAAGTCTGCATTAGGGAAGTTGTCCTCTAGATTCGTAGGTTCCTCTCCATTGATTATCCTTGATAGGTGATCAGGTCCTGCATTCAACTTCCTTGGTTTGATTATCACTTCAAAGTCAAATTCCCGGAACAACAGTAACCATCTACAAATTCTCCCCCCCAACACTGGCTTGTTGATTAGGTATTTGAGAGTTGAATGATCTGTAAACATCTTGAAATGTTTTCCCAATAAGTAATTTCTGAACTTCTGAAGTGCATAGACCATATCTAAGCCTTGTCTTTCTGTGGTATTTTAATTCTTCTTTGACAGGTTTTTGCTAGAAAATTCTATAGGATGGTCCAATTCCCCTGTTCTTGGATGCACCATAATAGATCCAAGTGCTATAGCTGATGCATATACATGAACATGAAATGTATTTTCCCAATCTGGGAATACTAGTATTGGTGCGGTTACCATCTTCTCTTTTAGAGTGTCCAATCCTTGTTGATAGTCCTTATTCCACTGAAACTTGCTATATTTTATCAACATTTTCTCCATTGGTGCAGTGATCTGTGCATACCCTTTATGAATTTCTTGTAGTATCATGTGTGTCCCAATGTTTCTCTTAACTAACATACTGATTTTGGTGGTGGTATATTAACAATTACTGCAATCTCGGTAGGATCTATTAGCAAGCCTTGTTTTCACACTATATGGCACAATAGTATCCCAAAAGGTGTTCCAAAGACACAGTTCTTGATTTTTAGCGATATTTTACACTACCTACATCTTTCTAACATAAACCTCAACACCTCCACATGGTTTTTCAACAAATCGTAGACTGTCCAATCATCCATACATACCTCTAGAAACATGTGGATGGATTATTTGAATGCAGCTATGACTACTCTGGAAAATATTGTTGGTGCATTATTCATTCCAAAAGGCATGACTGTGTTATGGTAGAACTCCCATTCTATGGAAAAATTGGTCTTGTACATGTCTTATGGGGCTATCTTGATCTGATGGTAGCCTGAGAATCCATCGGTGAATGAGTAAGATTCCTAGCCTCCTACATTCTCCAACACCTCGTCTGTGAAAGGGGTAGGGAAAGGGTCATGTAGGAAAGCATCATTCAAATTACTGATTTTGACACATATCCTTATCCCTCCCTACTTCTTATCCTAAACTACCATAGGTATTACCCATTCAGATTCCTCCATTGGTTCTATGATTCTAGCCTCCAACATCCTGTCAATTTCTTCTTTCACTTTTTTCTTATATATTGGGTTTAGTCAATAAGGTCTTTGCTTGACCGGTCTTTCCTCAGGTCTGAGAGGTATATTTATTTCACTTAGCTCTCCTGCTATGCCTTTCATTTTAGTGAATGTTGTTGGGAACAGGTCGTTGTACTTGCGCAGTAACTTTGTTATGCTTTATACTATTTGATCATCCTAGTAGTCTCCAATAATCGCCATTTTGGGATTCTCAACTCTCCCAATGTTCACTTTCTTCACCTTGATCGAAAAAAAAAATACTTTTGATTCTAGAGGTGGACCCTCCACCTCTCTTTCACCTTCAAATTTTGTTATCTAAATGTTGTGCAATTCATCTTCATCTGGTGATTCTTCCTACACATGGTAGCATGACAATAGTTCTTTTACTGTGTGTTTGTTCTTCTGTTCATATTTTGTCATGTGTTCAACTTTTGGTTCCTTAATGAATATCACCCCTGTGATTTGTTTGAGTGCTGAGTCTATGTTGGGTTTCTCATGTTCAAATGAGAAAGTGACTGTAAAATTTTGTTGTAATACTGTCCAGTCTGTAATTCCTCTGTGCAATTCCTGGTCTATATACCAGTTTGTTGGAATCCATTCTAATGTGTGAATAAAGTGATGAGGCCATTTCTATGGTGGTGTCATTATACATAGTGTTATGCAATTCTCCAAGTGTTCTATTGGTGTCCCCTATCTGTCATATTTCTGTAGTTGGTTGCTTCCCTATTCTATGCCAAATATGATGCATAGTAACCACTTACATTAGTACCCGTCCTTGACTGTCTCTTTATGCGCACCCCATGATCTTGCAGGTGTTTCCTTGAGTGTTATATCCAAATCTAAGAGCATATGATTTTCTAACACTTCATCTTATTATCTTGTTAAGAACACTTCTAAGTCAGTCACCCCATATAAGATGGGAGGTTCTCATATCTTTGCACCTACCCATGTTACTACGTGGTCTATTCTTGCACATCTTCTTGTGGATACTTTGTGTATCCTATGATGCCATTTATCCAACCCTATATTTGAGTTCGGCATGCATGACGTGTTACTTCTCCAACTGAGTACCCCATATGTAGTTGGATTCACATAATATTCTTATCGCATGGTGGTTCTGTACAATTGGTTAATTTCCTCTAGGTCTAGACAAGTGGGATATACAAACCTTTCCTCTTCTGATGGATCTAATGGAACAATGACTCTGTATTCTCCTAACTCAAATGTAATCTTCCTCATTTTTAAGTTGATTATGTCCTGATTGTCAATCACCTAATCCAAGCCAATTAATGTCAGATAAGGTGTTGTGCCATCGACTATCTCTATCACTCTGAAATTGACTTTAGTGTGCACTCCATCCAGATCTATTGTCACCCCCTTTAACCTTTCAATTGGTAGAAATTTGTGTTTATTTTCTAGTTTCAACTGAACATGAAAATATCCTAATGTGGGCTCTCGCATACATTTCCATGTCTTCTTGGGTAACACATTTACTTCAGTTTCTAAATACAGTATAATATCTCCCATGTTGAAATATCCAAATGTTGGCGTCCAGTCTGAATTCTTTACTTGTTCTCCTCCTTGTATGTAGATGATTAACTATTTTATGTTCTATCTTTTTCTGCCTCTGTGCTACATATTTCTAACATATTTTGTAACAATTTAACATATGATGGATCATTTATTATTTTGATATAGGATTAAAGAAAAGAATTAAACGTACTTGTTCTAGGGGATGTGCTTCATTAGTGTGATCCAACGATGGAGGCAGCTCATACGTTGGTAGTTCATGAGTATGTTGCGCAATTGATGTTGATGCAATGTCTGGCTTCAAGAATTCTTGTCTGGCCTGCTTGAATATCTCCTTTTCATTATGCACATCAAACTACTTCTGCGGTTTGACATTATTCTTCACCCATTAGTGTTGTGATGGATCTTGTCTTACTGTGTCGTTTCCTATCCTAGCTCCTCCACACATAACTATGTTTATGTTTGTCACGTCATCCCTTGCTTTCACCAAAATCCATTGAACATTATGATTATTCTTATTTCTCTTTTCCTGTACCTTTTCCAATAGTGTAGGACAGTCTTCTGTGTCATGATCTGATGCATGAAAATACATGCATGTCGTAGGTGGAAGTGGAAATTCTCTTGCATAGTGTCCTGGTTGTTGACGGTTGTGGAATACCCCTAGTCCTATGGCTCTTCCAAAGTCTCCTCTTCCTCGTCCTCCACCTTTGTAGCCAACTCAATCTCCTTGCAGTGCGTTGTATTGGGGCACCTGGTTATACTACACATGATTATAGTGTGGTTGCGTGGTATTGTACTACAGATGCACAATGTTATGTTGTTTTTGCGCAGTCTTATATGGGGTTGGTACTTGGTTAAACCGTGGTGCATCTTTCCCAGTCACCATTTCTTCCTACACCCTGTAAGCATATGATGTCCTTTCCCTCATCAGGTCCATGGTTGTGCAGTCTTTGTCATCGTGGCCTACTGACTTAAAAAGGTTACAATATGAAATATTAGGTACTCTCTAGTATTTCTGCATCATTGGACATTGATATGGATCATGCCCCTTTTTCTTACAGATTTCACACCATAGTCCTATTGTTGGAAAAGGGTTTGGCAGTCATGTTTCCATGTACTGCACGAATGTTTGGAATTCATTCTTATGGTGTCCTTTTGTCCTACATGTGGTACACCAAATGTCTTCTCTTTTTTCCTTACCCCTATTCTGTTTTAGCTGAAATTTTAAGTTCTTCAAATCTTGCTTCATCTCCTCTATGGTTGTATCTATCTTCTGATATTGGTTATCTTCTATTTGTAGGGATTCCTGCAGGGAGTCTTCCTGGGTTTGAAACTTATGTTGTCGCAAGGGGTATTTCAAGTGTGGGAGAAATGAATTGAAAAATATATGCCTATGATGCATATCTGGCATGACATACTTTATATTTCCCTTCAATCATTTGAATCTCTGGTCAATCTCCCACAAAAATTATCCTTCTTTCTATCTAATCTTTATCATCTCATTCATGTATTGATCCTTTGAGCTTGGCTTCTGGAATTAATTTATCAATATATATTTTTTTATCTCCAATCATTCTGGTTGTCCTTGGTGGACTATTTGCAACTAAGATAATCTACCATTTCAGTGTGATATCCCTTAGCGTGATGGATAACTGGGCAATTTTATTGTCCTGATCTGTGATATGTTTTTCTTCCCATATATTCTCACAAATAAACAAGTGCTTCTTAGGGTCCTCCGACACCTCTCCTTTGAATTCTAGTTACCTGATGGTGGGATCATGTATTGCCATCCTAAATGCTTAACTATAGCCTCCACGTGGTGTAGA
This sequence comes from Picea engelmannii, assembly GCA_009831015.1. Lineage (NCBI taxonomy): Eukaryota > Viridiplantae > Streptophyta > Pinopsida > Pinales > Pinaceae > Picea > Picea engelmannii. The sequence continues at coordinate 125,216 of ML786002.1, read as the reverse complement.
TACTTGACTAATGCTTCCTGAAATTGCTCCCCTAGTTTTTGTTCCCTATGTAAATGTACTTCCTATTGTCTTCCTTCTCCCAAAATTCAATTGTCTAAATGGTGGTGTTCTTATTGATGTATTAGTTGCACATGGGTTTATGGGTTCCACACTGACGTTGATATGGATAAGAGTGTTTCCTTTTGTTCCTTCTCTTGGACCTCTCACCGTTCTTTCATATGTCATACGTAGTATTTCCTCAAGCTACTCCACAGCCCAGAGATCCTCTACCTCTTCTTCATCACTTTCCAAGCCCTCCCTCGTGGCTATGGCTCTCTTCTTAGTGTTCATATTATATGGGTAGGGTACTCCACTATGCGTTATTTTAGTTGTTTCCATGATCTTCTTGATCTGGTCTTCCTCCATCATGATTGGGTCCAAGGCCTCCTCCTTCTTTCATTTATCCATTTCTCCCTCCATTTTTTCCTCTCTTGTCAGTGCTTCCCCCCTTGCCCCATGAACACATAGAAGTTTAGATGTCTGAGGTCATTGTCATGAAACATTTGTTATATAGTAATATCTTAATGGAATCATATAGAGATATGATATACCTACCTCAAGGTCCCTTCAAGAACTCTTTCTCTGCTATGTTGTAATACTTCATCGTATCTACTAAAAATTTTGTGATAAATCTTGCAACAATGTTGTCTAGCTAAAAATCTACTGCATGCGTAAATTTATTGTCAACTTGCTGTAACAGTGTGATCTCTACATGATTCCACTCTAGTTGTATGATCCAATTTGTAGGATGGTTTTCTTTCAACCTTAATATCCACTCCTACAACACATGCGGGAAATCACAGAAAAATACTTAAAGAAAGTCATTGAATACGTATTTGTCCAGATATTTGCACGATGTTAAATTTAGGTTTTTGTTATCTTTATGCACAAACTCAATACCCTTCGTTTTCAACCAGCTCTCTATCGCTCCCTTCATTGGGTTCCATGGTCTCAACATCCCCTTTTATATTCTCATTCTCTTAACATCTTATTGTCAGATCTGGAATTCTTTTGACGCTTCTTCAACATATCTCATTCACTCAGTCCCATCCTGTTCCAACTAGAAACAAAACCATTTGTTGGTTTCTTTTCTAATTTTTCAGTTATCTACTTTGATATTACCTTACTATCGTAGGTTGACCCAGGTTAATATGCAACAAGAACCCAACAAAATCTCTCTAAAACTATCGCCCCCCTTGGTAAAAAAGAAGGCAACGCAACATATAGGGTGTACTCCATAGTCTCACCCGAGATAGCTCTATGGGTGGCTGCAATACTCACGTGCTTGTAGCCTAAGAATGAGTGGATATCTATGGTTGTACCTTGTGATATTTATTTATTTATTCTAACCTCTTTATTAAAAAAATCATTCTTATTCATGCATGTGGAGTATCAGATCTAACTAGTTTCTTCATTCATTCATTTAACATTTAATTCTGAAAAACAATAGAGATGCATACATTCAATAACATAACACAAGCTTTACCGTGGTTCACCCCCTTTTGGGATATGTCCAAAAATATCTAGCTCTCAAGATATTTATTATGTCTCAACAATATCTCACACAATAGGTGGTTACAATCTTGGATCTTACAATCTAAACAGGCTTCCTGATCCCTGTGAGGCTGACTAGATCGCACCAAACTCCTCAACCCATGATCTAACCCTCAAGATTGAGTTTCTCACTTCTTCTCTAGCTCACCAACTTACGAAATTTTGTAGTTATTAAAAACCTTACAACTTCTGGACTCTCTCTACCGCCTAGGTACTATTGATCTCTTTTTGTATCTATCCCACTAAGTACCCCTCTTAGGTCTCTACGGTTCCCACCTTAGACCTCCTAAGTACTATTTATATCCATTCTTGTCTCATCAACCATTACAATATATTGCAAAACCCTAACCCTAACGTAATTAGGTCTCCCTTCCATGCGTGTGTCGCATGCTTCCCTCGCACGTGTTTCTTTTCCTTCTAGTTGTCCTTTCTTCCCTTCATGCTTATCTCCCCCAAAATAGCCTTTTCTCTAGAATGGGTCTACTTCCAACACCCCTCCTCCCTCCTCCCTCTCTCCCTCTCTCTCTCCCCCCCTATTAAAATAATCGATCTGATCAGTTTACCATAGACAATATCACAATATTTTCACCCAACCACAGGCATGAAACCACCCTCGAGCACCTTTAACCTTTGAAAGAATTATTCCATAAAGTTATACTAAAACCAACAGATAAACCCTAGCTGCTAACTACAACAACAACACAAGACAAGTAGATTTCTCCTTCTCCAAGGGTAGCACACAAGAAAGAGTATCCATATCCACATAACAAGTACCATACAAAAATGTAGCAGTTGCAGTTGCACTACTCTCTCAAACTTGCACCATACTTATCTATTACATCACCAAGAATATCACCAAGAGTATCACCAAGAATATCACCAAGAGAATTACCAAGAATATCACTTTATAGTGCTAGAGAGAGACCAATACCAAGAGATGAACATACACCCTTATTCCTCCTTACAGCTGTAGTTGTAACTGCAATTGAAACTCTCCATGAGACTTGCATTTTGACTAGTTGTACAAATGAGATAAAATGTCCTCTATTTATATTAATCTAAGAAATGACTTTTCTGACTTGGTCGACCTAAATTTTTGGTAATTATATTTTTTGTTTATCTTTTTCCTATGGATCTGACTTGTCTTTCTGGAAGATAATATTCTAATATTATTTATTCTGCTAGGATGACTTGTCTTCTAGGGTTTTCACACATCTTTTTAGGGTTTCCATTGCTTTTGGAATATTCCATTCTAGTCAAAGGTTAGACATGGATGTTAATACCTCTCGCAGCTACCGTAACATAAACACTCCCTCCTATCTAGGGAGGTATTAACAGTAATGGTATTGAGAACACACAAACCATTCTGCTAGTAGCATCATCATAGCCACACATGATATCTCATGATCACACATATTAAGTCACGAGCATCATCATCTCTATCAAAATATTCTGATAACATCCTGGCATCAACATACAACATCATTTTCATCATCTCTTGAGGCCATACTCCATCTGAGTAATCGGGCATGATGTTGAATAAGTCATGTGCTAAAATCAACACACTCAACAGAGTGTATCTTAAGAGTCACCCACTCAATAGAGTGATATATGGACCATTCCTCTAATCCGAACATACGTCCTAGAAGAACAGTTGTCCCAACAGATGTTGAAAGCCTCACAATGGGATACAAGGACCATTCTTCTAATCCATACCTACATCCTAGAATAATGTCAGTCCTCCCAGATGATGAAATCCATTCCATGGGATAAATATACCATTCCTATAGGAATTCCAATCTTATAATATTTTATAATTAGGTCATATGTACCATAGATATCAATATCTACCCATATGCCTTAGAAAATATTGGTCCCATATCAACCACCCTAATCGGGATGTCATGTCCTTAGGGGGCGTACTATTCAACCTGATCGGGCCAATAATTGTTCCTCATGAGAATATTGGTCCTGAACCATTTTCATGTGCAGGACAATTGCCATTTATGGGATGAAAACCACTTCCATCTTCTATTTTATGACTCTACTCCACCTCATTTCGAGTACATATTGGAGAGTAAACAAGAGTATTCTATGCGATTCTTCTTTAGTTTTATTATTCTCTAGTAGTAGTGGATGAATTTTTGGCTTTTTCTACATATTTTGATCCACATGACCAATTTTTATATTTGGAGTATCATTTTCAACTAGCTATGGTGTTTCAATATATTTATCATGGAGTTCACATGAGCACTTGGAAATGGGACCCATGTTTACATTGGAAGTTGGACTACCTCAGCATGGTGTCTTGCATCTCTACTGCGACCCAGGTTCTCCAAACTAGTTCAACACTATGGTCCACACTTATCCATGGGACCTTGGCATATGGTTGTACACCCTCATAAAAAGCGTTGATGATAATGATTTCATAAAGGGATGGAATGTATTATAACTAGAGAGGTAATGAGGGGGCCAAGGGGTCCATAGTGATAATAGTGGAGACCATTCAAAGTAAGGTGGACTAGGTCAACTATATTGTTAAATAAGGTGCACTATGGTAGTTAGATATATTAGTGTGAACATAATATATGTAAGAGGAATTATTAGAAGGTTCTAGTTCTAGAAGGTTCCTCCTCTAGAATGTTCTTATGTGGTTGGTAGCACTATATAAATGGGTTCAATAAATTTAATGGGGAAGTAAATAATTATTATATTTGGAGCATGTATCTCATTAGGGTTTTCCCCCCTCAAAGAGGAAAGTGAACATGAGAGGATCCCTTCCATAATAGGATATATTGTATGGTGTTTCCCTACCCTAAGGGTTTTACAATAACAAAGTATGGGTTTCCTATATTTTTCTTGGATCTATTTCCATTTTTTTGTATTCAAATATTTGGTACTTAACACTGCAACTCCAAATGTTGCAACTCTAAATGCTACAACTCCAAATGTTTCAACTCTAGAAGTTGCAACTCCAGATGCTACAACTCCCAATGTTTAAAATCTGAGTGCTATGGAAATCTCTTTGCATATGGAAGTGCTTAAAAACATGATGTCACCATGCTACACGTCCGATGTTGCAAGTTCAAGTTTCATCATAAGAAAGATGGTTGCAACATCTCATATTAGATGCAACACCTCATGTTGTTGCAACTCCAAATGCTGCAACTCTAAATGTTGCAACTTCATATGTTGCAACTCCCGATGTTGCAAATCTGAGCACTATGGTAATCTATTTGCATGTGGTAGCACTTAACAACATGACATCACCATGTTGACATACTCCTTACACTTCACATACCATTTAAATGACATTGATAATAATAAATAAAAAAGGATTATATATATATATATATATATATATATATATATATATATATATAGATAGATAGATAGATATATAGATAGACATATAGATAACTTTTTTTGTGGATGTAGGTTCCTCTTCTAGATTCCATTAGAATAATGCTTCAACACAATAAATATGATGCAACATCTCATATTGGATGCAACAACTCATGTTATTGCAACTCCATATGTTGCAACTCCAGACACTGCAACTCCATATGCTATAACTTTAGGTGCTATGGAAATATATTTCCATGTGGAAACAATTAACAACATGATTTCACCATAAAAAAGAGATCATGGTATAGGAGCAACATGTCACCAATGTGGCTATTTATAATGTGATATCAACCACTGATACAATAAATCATCTCATGAAAACAATCCCAAGCCATGTGCATAGGACATATGACACACGAGGTAAGTGGTCAAAATGTACTTACTCATCCTTACACTTTACATATCAATTAAATGACATTAATTGACCTGACTAGTTTTCCCATGCACAATCATCATTACCCCATAAATTAGAATTATTACAGGACAAGTGGCATTAAATATTTGACCTATTTGACCACAAAATCCATTAAACACTGCATGTTTTTTCCATCACACCACTGCCATGACCATAATTCACATTGATTCCACCTCAACGACCATCACCCTCTTTGACTTACTATTTTTTAAAAGGTCATGGAATCGGATTACTAATTACCATTATATGGATGAATAATAATTAAACAAAAACTAGTGGTAAATATCTGACATATCTGACCACTCATTCCATTAAACACCACATGTTTCTTCTATCATACCACATCCATGAACATAATTTGCATCGATTCCACCTTAAAAATCGTTACCCTCTCCGACTCACTATTTTTGAAAAGGTGGTGTAATCAGATTACTTGTACCATTTTATCTCACCAATTTTTGCAATAACTTTGCAACCAAATCAATAAGATCGATGAACAAGGGTAGCCAAATTATACCTAATAAAAATGATGGGTGGCTCTCTCATTAGCCATGAACCAGACAAAGAGTTGGTTAAAGAAGATAAATAATTATAGAGGGTCTTCCAGAAGGAAGAGTGGGAAATGTATATTGACATAATACAAGGTCGATACAACAAATAAATCGCCCTATAATTCACTGTAATTTTGAAAGAGGAGAAGGAACAAGTCCTTGGATTTCTAATCGTAGTGAATGAAGAAGTAACTGTCATTGTGACAAGGCCTACACAAGAAGGATAATGACAGTTCTCCTGGAAGACGATATTACATGGTATAAAATATGAATTCTTGCATGAAGGAGAGGAGCTAAGGAAGAAAGGTAGTGGGTTCGATAAGAATTCCTTGAGTCCTCTATGGTCATGGGTGGCCTATCACGTGTATAACTACTTTACCTATGAGGTATGCCATGGAATCATCTTTTGGTATCACCTGATGCTACTACATCACCTTAGACATCATATATTGATAAATATCCTTCTCTTTCTATGGAAGTGTCTGCAAAACTTGGCACAAAGTGTCCAAAAATCCCAACGTCAATGAGACTACCTCACCCACCATGGGATTATTAAGCTTATTTCGATGCATGCATTCCACCAATATGGTCATGCATAGAAAATACCAATGAACCCTCCTTCACAAATTGTGGAAGGACCACTAGATCTGGAAACAATAACATCCACACAAGACTTGGGGGAAATAGGTTCCACATATCCTTTAGATGAAGGAGTTCAAGGAACCACCTGCAAAGAGAAGGAAATCAGGTCACACCAAAAAGGAAAGGATAGACCCTCAAATAAGAGGAAGACAATAATAGAAGTATATGCTCCTAAGAAACAAATGACGCAATCCTCATCTAGACTGGTCATTCCTGATAAAATAGAATAATTAGTTGAAAGGGCCAAGTAAAAAACACAACAAGAAGAGACCCCTACTGTCACAGAAGAACCAATAGGAGAAGTTGGACTAATGGAAGAATTAGGTAGAATGGATATAGAAACCCCTACTGCCATAAAATAACCCATAGGGGAAGTTGGAATAATAGAGGAATTAGGTACAATGGAGACAAAACCCCTTATTTCCACAAAAGAAACAGTAGGGGAGGAAGAGTCAATTGAGGGAAGGAATTTCCCTGAAGAACCAGTGGGTGAGGTCACATTCCCTAAAGAAAGAAACAAGGACTTAGATTCTTAAGCAATTCAGTGTTGAGAAATGGACACTGCTACAATAGAAAATGAGGGAGAAAATAATGTTCTAACAACGATAAAGAAGGCTCCCAAGCATAATAAACCAAGTCATATTCTAGGTAAACCTCATTGGCCTTTGTACTCTACCCTTATCCAACAAATTTTCAAATTCAAACAAATTAATGAGAGGATGAAAAAGAAAATAAAATAGATGAGGGAAACACTACAAGGGGGACCAACAAGTATATACTACCTAGCTCAAGTGACTAGGATTAGCCACTAGGTCAATGATAAATTAGAAGAGGAATTTGTTAGACACACACACGAAGAATTAGCTAAGAAACTAGTGACATTCATGGACAAGGAAATCCAAACTGAGCGAATGAACATGGAATAAGAAAAATAAACAGAGGAAGTGGCACCCACTGAATAGATATAGGTTGGGACTCAAATAGAGGAGGAAACACCTCCTGAAAATATTAACCAGGAAACTAGACATGCATCCTTATAGAGGAAATTGGAGTGTAAACACATATTGATAGGGATTTCTGGTTGAGATCCCAATTGGACAAATGAAGAAACATGGTTGAGGCTTACGAAAGAGGGATAGTACCTGTTAGCACTTGGTAAATTTTCTAGAGGTTGAAAATAGAAGAAATCTACAAAGGTAACTTTATCCAACCACTTTTGAAGTTGGGATCTAGCCCTTCCAACTTCAGAGAGGGATCTCTCTATGCGATTTAGCTATGTTTATAGTTTTAGATATTAGGCTAGGTAAAGAAATAGGTCGGTTTTTTTGTCAAAGTATTTTTTGAATTGGTTGAGATAGTCTACAGATCCATTGGGCTATGGGTTCTGCATTTAATAAAATACGAAATACAAACCAGAAACGCAAAGGAAAAAAATTTCACAGGGTGAGATAATATAATCAATGGATCCTTTAGTAGCTTAAATGATGATGAGCAGAAAAGATGAGAAAGATAGTTTCAACAAAGAAGCAGTTAAGAATTGCTTTATTGAAAATACCAGAAGAAAAACACTAAAACCTTTCGAGTCAGAAACAAGGTATACGAGATAAATCCTACAACATTCGTTACTCTTAAAGATTAGAATTAGAAAACAAGATGATCAGAAAGCAAGAATAACATTCAACTTAGAGAGAAAACATCACCAGTGAATACACACAAGAATCCTGTAAAAGTGCCTCCTTTTTGTTAATGGAAGATCTCTTAAAAAATATTACAGTCTGATAGCGTCAGGGTGTGAAGATCAACAACCCTCAATACTTCGAAAGGTGAAATATTTATAACTCAACTTACAAATGGTCCTGTCATTAATGACCAGGACGTGCTAAATCTATTTTTATCCTAACTAACTTAAAAAATTTCCTAAATCTAGGAACTGCTTGATGACTTGGTGTAACTGCACGTTGATTTCTGGGTAGACCATTGATGAAGCCTTTGCACGACCTCATCTGACTGGACATCTGACTGGACCTGGATAACTCATCTGCTAATCGATCAAATCACAGATTTCCTCCCATCTGAGATGACTGGGCACGTTGAAATTGAGCATTCTTCGATACACTTCGTCCATTTCTGTATACTTGGCGAATGTAGGCTTGGTGAGGAATATGTATCGAATCTCGTATTGGATACCAATGTCCCACTGAAGGGCATCCAGGAATGCTTTGCCGGTGATGCTCCCTTGTATGCAAACAAACTTTGAACTGTTCTTATCCACTTCATCTAATCTCTTCTTGTAGTCTGGGAGTGTCATTAATTTATCATTGATCACTTTCAGACTAGGAAGACCTTTCTTCTGCAGAGCTTCAATCTTACTGAAGAATCTTTGTACCCCTAGGTCCATGGCCTGAACCTTTTCTTCCAACTGAAGCATTAATCCTCTCTTGGTCAAAACTCTTTTGACCTCAAGGATGGTCTCTATTCTATCTTCAATCTTCAGCTCTTCTAGGTCCTCCCTGGTCTTAGAATTGAGGAACTTGATGATCTCATTTGCCTGTGTTGGCCTATCTCTGAGTTCTACTCTGATCTTCTCAATGGCTTGTTTGCTCCTCTAGACTAACTCATTCTACTCAAACATGATTTGGATCATGGGCCATATCTCATTCATGGACTTAGTGATGTCTGTCCACACACTCTCTTTAACCTCGGCCAATGTATTTCCTGCCACTGTTTGTTTCTGGAGCTGCTGTAACTCCTGCTTGAGTTGCTCTGTCACCTGCTTTTCCTTGGATAGGTTGGTCTAGAAGGAAGCTTTTAGTTCCTGCAGGTTCTCAATCTCCTTTTTTAGCCTGCTGATCTCTGTCTCTTGCAGGTTCATCCTTTCCATGGAATCAACCAGATCGGTTGTCTTCTCCTGAGATGTCGATGGAGTCGTGGACGGGACTGTTGTCATTGATGTTGTGCTCACTCCTTCAATTGGGATAACACTCAATGGAATGAATTCCATTGGATTCAGTTTCTCTTTCTCTTTTAACAGTTTCTCCATCTCAGATTCCATTTCTCTAAGTTGTGCGTTCTACTCCATGAGCAGCTTTAGCATCTCATCCTTCTCGCCTTCTTTCTCTGCTATCTCCTTCGCCTGCGAGTCCTCTGTGGGCAGGAGTTTCAGTTGTTTCCTCAAGGATGCTATATCAACATTCTTCTTCTTTATCATTTCCTCTGTTGCTTTGATGTTTGAAGGATCATAACCGATCTTGAGGACCAACTCCTCCAAATTTTTGATCCTATTGTCCTTTGCGAAGGATGAAATCTTCTCCATTTTGAGCTGTGTTTGAACATTGTTCATGGACACCTACAATTTATACGTTGAAGCGGAAGCATGCACCAATGTGTAGAAAACCATTTCTCTAGTCTCCCATTGCAGATCCATCTGATCAGCTGGGTGCATGTCCTTCGTCTTGATATCAAAGGTGGCCCTCTTGTAGTCGGTGATCACCTTGGGATCTGGTACCTGCGCCTAGAGGAAGGCCATGTGCATTCTTCCCTTTTCTGTGTCAAATGTAGACAACAGCCTATGTTGCGCAGTCGATGTCTACTTCCAAAACTAAGTGCAAGTACTGCTGGTAAGGGTCTGTTTCTTTTTCTTGATCAACTCGTACTTCTCGAAAATTCTCAACTTGGGCCCAGTCTTGCCTGGCTGAGTGTCCAATGGGGAGTTTGTGGATTTCTTCGATAATGTTGGGGTGATGTCCTTGTAGAGTCTCGAACCGAAGGGTGGAATAACATACTTGGTAACTGTGGTAGGTGAGGCTTCTTTTTCTCTAGTCGGGCCAGGGACTGAGATTGTCTTGGGCCTCTTAGTGTGCAACTAGAACTCTTCGGATGATACCTCCATGACAAGCGGAGATAAATCTTGTCGAGGCCTTTTTTCCTTAGGGACCTGTGGCATGGTCGTTGGTGGCACGGTGGTCGGGGGAACCTGCTGTTCCACTTCGACCAACGTGTTAGGCTCCCACACTGTTTGATTTAAAAAACTTTCTACCTCAGGACTAGCTTCGTGAATATAGGGGATGTTCTTGTTCTTCACCCTCATCTCTGAGATGATCGCATAAGGATCATAGTTCCATGGGAAGCTCATGAAGAACTTCATTTATTTCAACATCCCGTCTGCTTCTTCCCCGACGCCTCGACTGTTGCAGATGAAGGAGCCAATATGCCCCTTGATTCTAAGCTGCTGCTTCTTCTTCAATGACACAAAATGAATATCATCTGAATTTATAATCTACCTTATATATTCTAGAGAAAAAATTCTGACAGGAAAATACTTGGGCAGCTTATACGGTGCCAATTCGCACTCGTATACTCTGATCTCGGTATGGTTTTTATACAGGTACCAATCCCCGATCTTTGTGTTGTCCAAGAGATGCAAGATTCTCTGGACTTCGTCATTTATTCGAGGCTCAGGCCTGCCGCTCAGCATACTTACCACAGGGTGGTAGAACTCATCGATGAACGTCTTGAAACTGTACTCTGTGGAGTTGTGCTTGAGCAAGGAAGTCCATGCTGTGACTGCTTGAGGTTTACCATCTTCATCCATCTTCTGCATGGAAAAACTAAATTTATCCGCCTGGAAGAAGACAAATAAGTAGGCTAGTATTGACGAATATCTGAACATGCCTTCTGTGCCAAAATTCATGAACTGTTCGTGAATATTGTCTGCCAAGAATGTGCTGAAATCAAACTGGATGGTGGGATTTTCATCAGTGGAGAAAATGGATAGAAAACCTAGAATGGGCTCATCTAACCACTGGTCAGAATAGTATCCTAACAAAGCACAAAGGGAGGAGATGACCTGGTTTCCCTTAGTTGAGAACATGGAGGACGGGTAAGGAGTATTTGTGGAGGGAAATTGAGCGGATGGGGGAAGGAAGAGCTCGAATATTTGAGATCTTTGGGGAAGGTCATTTTCTGGTACAATTCGGTGAGAATTTCCAGGTTGAAGGGGGACGCAGAGTCGTCTTGGGGAATTTGCATCATCTGGTCAATGGACTCGGGTGTGATGAGGAACAGGATATCTCCGGACGAGGAGACAATGGCTCTTTTCTCGGGGATATAATGAGCTTGACACTTGAGAGAAAACTCGGGAAAATGGTGGATCTGAGGGAAGAGGTAGAGGGGTAAATTGGACTCCCATAGTCCAATTTCATCACTCTGGTCCAGGAACACTTCCCTGAGCCATGACTAGAGGTCTGAGAAGTCAAAATATCATTTGCTATCTCCGATTAAGCGGTCTTTGTCGACCAGTGGGATCCTGTCCAGGTCGACAGGAGGCGGGAGGAACATATTCTCCTCTCCTTCCGTTGGTTTGGACTTTGGCGCCATTTCTGCAACAATACCTGCAATAAACACAATGTTAGTGGGGGCGATTGACTGTGGATGAGGGCGACAGAATGTAACGGAGGAGTAAGCGGTGAATTTCTCTGGTGCGATGGGTGAATAGCGAAAGTAAGGGAAATAATGATGGTTTTATTTAAACTGGGGTCGGTTGGGCATGGGAGAGAGGTCAGCTGGATAACGGATAGGTTATCCAGTAATAAATGAACAATGGGTCATTTGGGGGTGAGATGGCAGGTGACGGTGGCTGAAAGATACAGACAGGTGACGTGGCGGATAGGGATTGGAGGTAAAAGTCGTAATAAGGGGCTTTCCATGAGTGAAAGGGGGGAAGGACTGACAACAGTTATGGGACATGACCAATTTGAAGAAGGTGGAAGGTGATGCCCAGAGGTGACGGAGGTCTGTCAGATAGCAGATTGTGATGGGACTTCAGGGAAAATAGATTTACGCCACGTATAACAAGGGACCCTCTAGAGGGGGAAAACCATTCCGG
>ML786002.1:82804-99978 GCA_009831015.1 Picea engelmannii | reverse complement strand
GAGAGAAAACATCACCAGTGAATACACGCAAGAATCCTGTAAAAGTGCCTCCTTTTTATTAATGGAAGATCTCTTCAAAAATATTACAGTCTGATAGCGTCAGGGTGTGAAGATCAACAACCCTCAATACTTCGAAAGGTGAAATATTTATAACTCAAATTACAAACGGTCCTGTCATTAATGACCAGGACGTGCTAAATCTATTTTTAGCCTAACTAACTTAACAAATTTCCTAAATCTAGGAACTGCTTGATGACTTGGTGTAACTGCATGCCAGTTTCTGGGTAGACAGTTGATGAAGCCCTTGCATGACCTCATCTGACTGGACAGCTGACTGGACCTGGACAACTCATCTGCTAATCGAGCAAATCACAGAGTTCATCCCATCTAAGATGATTGGGCACGTTGACTTTGAGAAGTCTTCGATACACTTCGTCCATTTTTGTATACTTGGCGAATGTAGGCTTGGTGAGGAATATGTATCGAATCTCTTGTTGGATACTGATGTCCCACTGAAGGGAATCCAAGAATGATCTGCCGGTGATGCTCCCTTGTATGCCAGCAAACTTTGAACTGTCCTTATCCACTTCGACTAATCTCTTCTTGTAGTCTGGGAATGTCATTAATTTATCATTGACCACTTTCATACCAGGAAGACCTTTCTTCTGCAGAGCTTCAATCTGACTGAAGAATCTCTATACCCCTAGGTCCATGGACTGAACCTTTTCTTCCAACTGAAGCATTAATCCTCTCTTGGTCAAAACTCTTTTGACCTTAAGGATGGTCTATGTTTTGTCTTCAATCTTCATCTCTTCTAGCTCCTCCCTAATCTTAGAATTGAGGAACTTGATGATCTCATTTGCCTGTGTTGGCCTATCTTCTCAGTGGCTTGTTTTCTCCTCTGGACTAACTCATTCTACTCAAACATGATCTGGATCATGGGCCATATCTCATTCATGGACTTAGTGATGTCTATCCACACACTCTCTTTAACCTTGGCCAATGTCTTTCCTGCCACTGTTTGTTTCTGGAGCTGTTATAACTCTTGCTTGAGCTTCTCTGTCACCTTCTTTTCCTTGGATAGGCTAGTCTAGAAGGAAGATTTTAGTTCCTGTAGGTTCTCAATCTCCTTTTTTAGCCTGCTGATATCTGTCTCTTGCAGGTTCATCCTTTCCATAAACTCATCCAGATCGATTGTCTTCTCCTGAGATGTTGATGGAGTCATGGACGGGACCACTGTCACTGATGTTGTGTTCACTCCTGCAATTGGGATAGAACTCAATGGAATGACTTCCATTGGCTTCAGTTTCTCTTTCTCTTTTAACAGTTTCTCCATCTTAGCTTCCATTTCTCTAAGCTATGTGTTCTGCTCCATGAGAAGCTTTAGCATCTCATCCTTCTCGCCTTCTTTCTCTGCTATCTCCTTCGCCTGCGAGTCCTCTGTGGGCGGGATTTTCAGTTGTTTCCTCAAGGATGCTATATCAACATTCTTCTTATTTATCATTTCCTCTGCTACTTTGACGTTCGAAGGATCATAAATGATCTTGAGGACTGGCTCCTCCAAAGTTTTGATCCTATTGTCCTTTGCGAAGGATGAAATCTTCTCCATTTTGAGTTGTGTTTGAACATTGTTTAGGGACACCTGCAATTTAGATGCTAAATTGGAAGCGTGCGCCAACGTGTAGAAAACCATTTCGTCGGTCTTCTTGTGCAGATCCATTTGATCAGTTGGGGGCACGTCCTTCATATGGAATTCAAAGGTGGCCCTCTTGTAGTCGGTGATCACCTTGGGATCTGGTACCTACGCCTGGAGGAAGGCCATGTGCATTCTGCCCTTTTCTATGTCAAATGCAGACAACATCCAATGCTGCGCAGTCGACGTCTACTTCCAAAACTAAGCACAAGTACTGCTGGTAAGGGTCTGGTTCTTTTTCTTGATCAACTCGTACTTCTCGAAAATGCTCAACTTGGGCCCAATCTTGCCTGGCTAAGTGTCCAATGGGGAGTCTGTGGATTTCTTCGGTAATGATGAGGTGATGTCCTTGTAGAGGCTCAAACCAAAGGGTGGAATAACAGACTTAGTCACTGTGGTAGGCGGGGCTTCCTTTTCTCCAGTCAGGATAGGGACTGAGATTGTCTTGGGCCTCTTAGTGTGCAACTGGAACTCTTCGGACGATACCTCCGTGACAGGTGGAGATAAATCTTGTCGAGGCCTTTTTTCATTAGGGACCTGTGGCGTGGTCGTTGGTGGCACAGTGGTCGGGGGAACCTGCTATTCCACTTCGACCAACGTGTTAGGCTACCACACTGTTTGATTTGCAAATTTTTCTACCTCAGGCCTAGCCTCATGAATATAGGGGATGTTCTTGTTCTTCACCCTCATCTCTGAGATGATCCCATAAGGATCATAGTGCCATGGGAAGCTCATGAAGAACTTCATTTCTTTCAACATCGTGTCAGCTTCTTCCTCGTTGCCCCGACTGTTGCAGATGAAGCATCCAATCTGCCCCTTGATTCTAAGTTGTTGCTTCTTCTTCAATGACACAAAATGAATATCATCTGAATTTATAATCTGCCTTATATATTCTAGAGCAAAAATTCTGACAGGTAAATACTTGGGCAGCTTATATGGTGCCAATTCGCACCCGTATACTTTGATTTCGGTATGGTTTTGATACAGGTACCAATCCCCGGTCTTTGTGTTGTCCGAGATATGCAGGATTCTCTGGACTTCATCATTTATTCGAGACTCGGGCCTGCCGCTCAACATACTTACCACAGGGTGGTAGAACTGATCGATGAACGCCTTGAAACTGTACTCTGTGGAGTTGTGCTTGAGCAAGGAAGTCCATGTTGTGACTACTTGAGGTTTACCATCTTCATCCATCTTCTGCATGGATAAACTAAATTTATCTGCCTAGAAGAAGACAAACAAGTAGGCTAGTATTGACGAATATCTGAACATGCCTTCCATGCCAAAATTCACGAACTGTTCATGAATATTGTCTGCCAAGAATGTGCTGAAATCAAACTGGATGGTGGTCTTTTCACCAGTGGAGAAAATGGATAGAAAACCCAGAATGGGCTCATCTACCCACTGGTCAGAATAGTATCCTAACAAAGCACAAAGGGAGGAGATGACCTAGTTTCCCTTAGTTGAGAAGATGGAGGATGGGTAAGGAGGATTTGTGGAGGGAAATTGAGCGGATGGGGGAAGGAAGAGCTCGAATATTTGAGCTCTTTGGGGGAAGGTCATTTTTTGGTACAATTCAGAGAGAATTTCCAGGTTGAAGGGGGACGCAAAGTCGTCTCGAGGAATTTGCATCATCTGGTCAATGGACTCGGGCGTGATGAGGAACAGGATCTCTCCGGACAAGGAGACGACAGATCTTTGCTTGGGGATATAATGAGCTTGACACTTGAGAGAAAACTCGGGAAAATGGTGGATCTGAGGGAAGAGGTAGAGGGGTAAATTGGACTCCTAGAGTCCAATTTCGTCACTCTGGTCCAGGAACACTTCCCTGAGCCATGACTGGAGGTCTGAGAAGTCAAAATCGCATTTGGTATCTGCGATTAACTAGTCTTTGTCGACCAGTGGGATCCTTTCCAGGTCAACAGGAGGTGGGAGGAACGGATTCTCCTCTCCTTCAACTGGTTTGGACTTTGGTGCCATTTTTGCAACAGTACTTGTAATAAACACAATGTTAGTGGGGGCGACTGACTGTGGATGAGGGCGACGGAATGTAACGGAGGAGTAAGCGATGAATTTCTCTGGTGTGATGGGTGAATAGTGAAAGTAAGGGAAATAACAGTGGTTTTATTTAAACTGGGGTCGGTTGGGCACGGGAGACAGGTCAGCTGGATAACAGATAGGTTATACAGTAATAATTAGACAACGGGTCATTTGGGGGTGAGATGGCAGGTGGCGGTGGCTGAAATATACAGACGGGTGACATGGCGGCTAGGGATTAGAGGTAAAAGTCGTAACAAGTTGCTTGCCATGAGTGAAAGGGGGGAAGGACTGGAAACAGTTATGGGACATGACCAGTTTGGAGAAGGTGGAAGGTGACGCCCAGAGGTGACGGAGGTCTGTCATATAGCAGATGGTGACGGGACTTCAGGGAAAATAGATTTACGCCACGTATAACAAGGGACCCACCAGAGGGGGAAAACCATTCCGGACCCCCCCCCTCCCTCAGTTAAAAGCAGATCATCGAGGGGGGTCCGAAATCCATTTTGGGCCATTGATCTGCACAATCATTTCCTAGCCGCAGATCTTTGTGCGTCTTTTATCACTCATTCCAGACCCCCCCCTCCATTAAAGGCAGAATGGACGGGGGGGTCCGGAATCCAATATTGACCATTGATTTAAGCGCTCAATCTTGGGCCGTCCGAATGCACAAAAATGTTATCAGCGATTCCAGACTCCCCCCCGATTAAAATCAGAATGGTCGGGGGGGTCCGGAATGCGCTGCACACCATAGATTTGGGCACCACGATCAGGACCGTTGATATGTGCAGGGAGCATAAATGGGGAGAGGAAAACACATGCACTGGGAAAAACTTAGGATAAATGTGTTTTATGGGTTTTTCCAAGGTTTTTCAAGTAGAGACCACCATGGGGCTTGACCAAACTATCTTTTAAGAATTTGAAACATGGTGCAACACTTACATCAAGTTGGCTTTATTAAAATGAAACAACAGTGCCACTAACCTATGTTCTAACCTAGTTTCCTATGACAATTAACCCAGATTAGACTGTTGGGTTAAGAAATTACTCTACCCTGGGGCTATCTGACCAGGATTAGACAGTCTGGACAGATTTATTCACTAATCTAACCTAGACACTTTGGCTAAGATTAAACTGTTTAGCCAAATTCATTCACTACCCTATCAACATCAAATTTAAAAATAAGTTGGCCATGCTTGAAAGGTATGGACCAAGTTACTATTATTGCATGGGGCTTTTATTGCAATTCTTTTATGCCCTCTTTTCTTTTTTTTCTTTTTTCTTTTTTCTTTTCTTTTCTTTTTCCTTTTTTCTTTTTCTTTTCAAATTATTTGCAGAATGAAAAATCATTTGTCAACAAAAATACTAGAGACAGATAATATCTCAGTCACCAGTTGATCCTATAACTTATAGGGTGATAACAGTACCTATGGAATAATGCCAACAAGGCATCTACAACTTGATGTAGAGGTGGGTTGAGCAACTCGTTGTTCATTGAGACAAATGGGAGAAGTGGAAGAAAGGCATGAGGAATACCTCTGAACTTCATACACAATTAGATCTATAGAAGGAGGATAAAAGGAAGATGAGATATTTGATGGGGGCCATCCTCAGTTGTAGAGAACCTTCTTCATCCTACTTTGTATTCTTACATGAAATATACTTCTTATTCTAGTTCAGAGAAATATCAACATGAAAGCTCTATAAGATCACCTCAGTAAAAGAATTCTTGGAGGTGTACTACGATAGTAATATGGAAGACAATAATATACTGTGCGAGATTTATCAGTACAACATTGTCTTAGATTTCAAGTTGAAAGGGAATCCAATTTACTATGTAGGAGATATACAGCTAAGGAATATCTCATCATTCATGAGAGACCATGCTCAATGGGATAGTGATCTTACAATCAACCATTAAAATGAGATAAGTGATCTATGGATAATGGGAGAATTCCATAACCCTAAGGACATTCTCATCTCACATTTTTCTTTGGATAATTTTGTGAAGCATGGCCATTAATGGCCCAGAATCATGAAGAGGTCATTGACAAACGATCAAAATGAATAATATCTCTTCTACAAAATTATTTGCAGGGGAGCAGGCATTAATGGGAATATGGGATGCAATAACTCACATAGAAATACACTTTCAATTACCACAATTTTTTAGTGGAATTGAAATGTGTAAGCGAGTACATCCAAAGTTTGAAGATGTGTGGCAAGAATTGGGTAGGACTTAAGTTTCACTACCCCCTGATTTGGCTACCAACACCTAAGTACCAATGAAGTTTTCAGATAGGTGAAAGGGAGGAATTAGATTACTGACATAATATAGAGAGAGATGGATGTTACTACTCAACCTTTGACAAAGGTCATATTAACTATAGCTTCAACATAATCCAAAATGCTTCCACTCTTTCAGAATCCTATTGATTGGTTTCATGAGGACACATGACACTTTTGGTTGGGGGGAGATGATGGATTCCTGAAACACCATATTCTTCACAACTTTTCTTTCCCTTTTTCACGATAATATTCAATAATTTCACTATCATTTTTAGTATCATTAATGCATTTTTGTTTCAGGTATGTCACTCTATGATTATGTCATTTTAAGTGATCTTGCCAGTGTAAATGATGAAGTGTTGAATGTTTCATGCTTATTAATGAAATGTATCAAATAATGTGTGTCACAGGGATGCCAATGAGGTTGTTGTACTATGAAAAAACCTTGTTGCAACATGATCCTTAGTTGTTGCAATACCTCTCTTAATTGTTGCAACACAATATTGAGTTGCTATAACACCATCTTTAGTTGCTGCAACACTACCCCAAGTTTCTAGAACATGTTTTTGCAACACAATATTACATGATGTTGTAGTACCGACCAATAATGTTGCTACCCCTCATAACTGCAACACGACACAAAAACTCTTGAGTCATTTTCCAACAATGTTTTTTGATCTTTCCAACTACTGTAACCACGTCCAAGAAGCTACCACTTACATGGTACCCAAAATATATATGAGGACGTGGTAGAAAGGGTTAAAAAGAGAAAGAGATGAATACAAACAATCATTCCAACATATGTCTTAATCAAACGAGAGTTGAGTCATTATATGAGATTATGAAAATTTTGAGGATCATAGATCCTCATGGTTGTCCTCAACACTTCTTTACTAAGAAAAGGATGTAAATAATTGTATAAAGACTTGGCTCAATGAGAGTGGAAGAACAATGTTGTTTGTAATGTGAATTATGTTTTCATTTAATAAAGACATCGTTGCAACATTGGTTGAAGTCTCCTGTGTATAGGTTGAAGTTTCAAGTGCATACCAATTAATTTATCACACTTTGTTATGATGTGCTTCTAGGTTGTGAATAGATTGAAGGACACATTGTAACAAAGTGTGATAAATTAATTGGTATGCACTTGAAACTTCATTTGATGTATATATAAAGTGTTGTTCAAATTTCGTGTACTTGTAAATCCGATTTTCTAGCACTGGTTATGTAAGTTGATTTAACATAACATTTAGTATATTTTTTTCAGTGATAAATCTATTGTTCATAAGTAATTTTTTGATTTGTTATATTTTGGGGATTTTTCCCTTAGGGTTGTGAATTTTCTCCCCTTGAAGTACATTGTTTCACTGTGTATCTTTTTGTGTTTCCCTATGTATTTTGGTTGCAAACAAATGCAATATATTCTATTGTAATTTATATTTCTTATTCAGAGTTAATGTTGATATTTCATTGGAAATAGATTTCGGGAACCTCATGTTTTGCGGATTTTTTTTTGAATTTATATCAATATCAAAGTTTACCAAGTTTCCACACTTGGGCCATATATGGGTCTAAATATGTGCTATTTCTCATTACTCTATGAGATGTTGCATTACATTTTGTAAAGGTTAGTGATGCACACAATTATAGAACCAACAAATTGAATCTTCTTTCATTGCGTCAAGAGAGAGGCCCCAACAAGTGTATTGAAATGAAGATTATAGGTAGGTCCTTTTATAAAAAATATCTATGGATAAATAAGGAGATGATGTCTTGAGGCCCTCAGGTTGCAGACATGGAGTATCGAGAGATAGATTACTGACAATCTCCACATGCACATAAAGAGACCCACTTCACCACCACACATCCTCGATTTGTTACGATGGCATTCACCACATGAGATTGCTTTCGAAAGATGATGGGTATTTCTCCATGAGGTATAAGTCAGGTATTGTGGTAAGTATCACTTTAATACCTTACGCATTTGAGTATGTTGCATTTAAATATGCTTTTGATTACAACTCTTCTTCTTGGAAATTATGCTCTTTTCCTTATTTCACCTTGGTGGTTGACATTGCACCCTAGTAAGTGGTCACCCTTAGGGATGGTTATTCTACTAGGAGGTCCCCTTTATGAGTCATCATGTCATTCCCAATCATACTTATCATCTTTCACACTTCATCCTTTCATCTCTTTATCTTTTGGAGTTTTGGGGGCACTCACCCAAGAAGGGATTGTACCTCATTTCATGGGAAGAAGGGGATGAAGGAACAGAGGAAATGTATTTGGAAAAAGATTAAATCCAAAACTATAGCCTTCCATAATCTCACCCAAATAGGTATTGAGAACAATGAAACATTTCTCCTAGAAGATAAAATACCTTCAAAATAAAATATGCATATATAAAAATGTCTCATTTATTGAGGGATCTACACAAGTGCATTAAAATCTTTTATTTACCCCTATGGCACTTTGTGTACCTATCCTTTCAAGTGACACTGTGGTACTACCTCCCAAGTTTCATGTTACCCATTGGGAGTACTAAGTCATTCTATACCTCAATTAATTAATGAAAAATAAATGGGGTCGAAAAAATGATGTATTGAAAATCAAGGTGCAACACACCCTCTACAAAGGAACCCCTAAATGAGACAATACGAACCCTTGTATGTCATGAAAGCCATGTGCAAAAGTCTTACCCCTCCTCCACTTCATATTCTCCACATGAATTAGAAAGGGTCCACCTAGGAATCACTCCTTGAATCAAGGAATGATTCACTCAATAGGTCACCTTTTCAACCCTCCCATACCCAAACTTGGCAAATTGCATAGGATCTTTGAGCACTTGTTTAATTTGATAAGTTATATTTTGATGCACATGTTTAGGAGGCTCTTATATTAAATGTTATTTTACTTACTATGATTCTTTGACTTGATATCCTTGGAGGGAACACTTTTTTGTCTTTGCAGGACCTTGTTGAAGGACGTTTTGAAGGAATAAGCCCAACTTGGGCCTTCATTAGGGAAGGAGGCCCACTAGTTGGATGCCATGGCCCAAAACTTGGGGAAATATAAAAGATGAATGTTTCCTTTGGGGGCCAAGGAAGACACCTTGTAGGACCTCACCTGTCCCTTATAATCCCAATGATTTTACTTTGGAGGCTAAGATATCATCTTGGAGGGATTTACATCACCCTAGGGCTAGGGTTTTGGAGGTGATGGAGATGTTTGATTAACACTTGAAAATTTTGGATGAGAAGGATCCCTTGTGCCATGAAGATAAGTCTAGTGCATGAGAGGGAGGCCTCATAAGGCCCAACAACTTCCTCTCTCTTTCTCAACAACTTTCTAAAGTGTCAAGATATCACCCTATAAGGGGACGACGTCACATTTAGGGTTTCTTTTGTGGAATTTTTAAAGTTAAAATCAAATTAATTTGTAAAGGGGAAAATGAAGGGGGATGGCCTCCTTATTTTGTGGTTTACCCTAAATTTATGTGGACAAACACTTTTTAGTATTTTTTGTATAAATAAGGATCAAATTCATTTAATTTGATCATAGCTCTCTCAATTGAGAGAAGACATTCTTGGCTGAAATTTGCGCCCTTCTTGGAAATTTTCTCTACCTCACTATTAAATGTTTTTTGGATGCTACCTATTGGTAGAAGTAGTGCTATACCCTATTGGAGGCTTGTATTTGGAATTTTGGTGGAATAATCTTGGTAGGTAAGGGTTTTCCATACTTTCTATTTGAATTGGTAATACATTTTCTACATATTGTTAGTAATTTCCTCTTGTTTCATGGTTTTTATTGTCTAAAACCCTTGGAGGATTATAAGGTATACACCCTCCACCAAGTTCATATTATTTTTTATTGGATAAGTCAATTTTCAAGGTTTCTAGGAGGAGTGAAAGGGCCTAAACCCTTCTAGATTTACCTTATTGGATTCACTTGATCTAGGGAGTAAAAGGGCTTACAACCCTAGAGAAGTAGTTGATCCAAATATTACACCCAATACCCCATTACCCAATAGACTAGGCACTAATCTAATTGCATTGGAGAAATAAATTTTTTGCATTGGTACACATGATTTATCAAGATATTGCATTTGTCTAAGTTGGAATCAATTATATATGCTTTAACCTTGCTTAAGCCTTAAATGTGTTTTGTTTAGCCTTTTATTTTTCATTGTTGTTAAGAAATTAATGCTACATCCATTAGGGTTGCACAAGACCTCACTTTATTACATAATTTACTGACTTTTCAACCATGGAAATTGACTTCTAAACCTAGATTATTGTTTTATTGGTTATTGGTTATCTTTTTTATGGTTTACTTGTTTATTTTTATGGTTGAAACTTGCTACTGTAAAAATTGTTTTCTATAGCCATAAGGTTTCCCTAACAAATTGTTGATAACTTCATTTGGAAACCCTAATTTACTGTCAAATTCCATGCTTAAGTATTGTAAATAAATCTATTGTTTTATTACTTGATTGTCCAATAATTATTTGACAATTTTGATGGTAAAATCTGTAGTAACTAGCTATTGTTCTTACATATATACATTTTTGTTTACTGCTACAATATAGGATATAAATATTTTCTCGCTTGTCCATTTGAATAGTGGGCTTGTATATTTTGTTTTCTCTTGTCTCAGATGGGTACAATTATCTTCTGCAGGTACTAAGAATTCTTGAAACCATTTATGATCACCAACACTCATTTCTAATCCATATTCCATTTCTTAGCTTGACCTATAGGGGAATCACCTTCCTTTACTCCGCTTTCCATATCATTTTCCCCTAGGGTCACCTGCGATAACCCCCTTGTGTATGATTTTTCATTCACTAAAGAGACGAGAGTACATATATAAGGTGGCAGTGGGTATGTAGTCCCAAATTTCTCACCACCTTGTGTATTAGGTCAGGATTTTCCCAACCTACAATTTTTTTTATAACATTTTGGCATCGTTGTTGGCGAGGATTTTGAATCCTCTTTCATGCCCTAACGACATATTGGAAATATTCGATCCCAAATCCTTTAGCCATAGATTTCCTGGACACTCCACTTGTGGGAAGTTCCCTCTCCCCCCTTTTTGATGGACTTTATAAAGTTCATTTAACAACTCCACAACCCAAGAACCCACCTTTTCATTATTTCCCTTTCCATATTTTGATGAGCCTTGATCTCATATATCGACTCCATTGAGGTGTTATTTCAGGGAATGAAATTATGACACCATGGGGTGAACCCTTGCCCAAAGATTGTTATATCTCGAAAAGGACACTTTTATAGATGGAAAGAAAAAAAAATGTTGATGAAGCCACTCAACAACTGATAAATATTTTAAAATGATTATCTCAAGAATATACTGAAAAACAAGCCTTTGTGTATGAAGATATGCTTGAAGAACAAATCTATGAATAAAGTTACCAAGAAGATCCCGATGAAGTTTCTCTTGTTGAATATCTGGATGAGACATTTGTATTCCTGTTCCCACTTGATGAAGATGAATTTTTTCTGCCTCAATTTCCTCCTAGCGTGATTAACATAAAGGAAACATATTTTCATGAGGTTTAATAACCCCTTGAAGAGGATAAAAAATTACTCGATGAAGGCTTGATTGAAGAAGTGAGTCCTCAGGAAGAAGAACATGAGTTACCTCGTGAATATGTCAAGTGCTTCAATGGTTTAATCCATGAAGAGGATCTTCGTGAAGATGAACTGATTTTTTCTTCCCCTCCATTTGATGAACACATTTAGGCCTCTGTTCCACATGCACATCAAGAAGAGAGCATGATAATTTATAATCCTTTCGAAAACTATGATGATAATTTATTCCATGATTTTGGATATGAGGAAGTGTTAGAGGAGCTCTTGGATGTAACATATAATTTGTGTAATGATGTGATTGAGTACATTGATGATTTCATACATATTGGAAGGCATGCATGAGATGTCATTTATTTTGGTTTTGATGCGGATCCCATATATGATATCGAGGGAAGTTTCCAAATAAGGAATATAGAAGTCTTTCCTTTGGAAGGTTGTTTTTCATACATGGATCATCCAACTATTTGTCATCCTAATGATAACATGAGTATAGATGGGTCTCATCCTTTTAAGAATGACTTGTCACACTGTACCCATGATAATTTTTGGTCATACTTTGAGATTTGTGATGTGTATCCTTTTGTACACTCATATGAATTATGTGGTGAACATTTTTATCCACCATCATGCTCAAATCTTGACAAATATAAGACCGTGGAAAACCCAAAATGATCATAGACTCGTGGTACCAAAAACAAGTATTTTCATCTCGGGAATTTTGGTATTGATTTTCAGATAAATAAGAAACATATTCTGAGTGTGGAAAAATAGTTTCTCTCTAGGCCTGAGGTCATCCCTTATCTCATTTCCTCTTCTCTAGGAAATCATTAGTTTTTCTCAGGATCTCTTATATTTTCCCAACATTTAGGAATCAATGATAGTTTAAGTGAAGATGAATACCAACCATCATCTATACATGGTATCCCTCTTTAGATATGGATTGATCAAGATCATGACTATCATTTCAGGAAGGATTTCTAGGATGATCAGTCTTGTGGGTTCTCTTTCCATCGGGGTCTCCTCCCTCCCTCCCATCTCCATGAGTTTACTTTAATGATGGATTGTATTCTCTTTAGTATCCATTATTATTATGTACTTAACATGTCCTTGATATGTTTTGTAATTAAACACATGGGGAAGAACTTAGGTGAGATGATGAGTAAGTGGTTGCATTGGTTGTATGAACTCACATGGCATCACCTATCACTTGATCTTTCGAGCCCCATGTAAGTAGGTCGATCATATTTATTTCTTACATTTTCTTCTTGATTTCCCATGGTAGTTTAGTTGCATTTCATTTTATATTTTCACTTTGAGGTTCTCATGCACTCTATGATGAGTACATGTACTTGAGTAGGAGACATATGTTATCCCTAATTTCTAGGAATAACGAAGGAGATGATGTCTCGAGGCCCTCAGGTTGTATACATGGGGTATCGAGAGAAAGATGACTGACAATGTCCACATGCACAGACAAAGACCTAGTTCACCACTACACATCCTAGATTTGTAATGATGGCATTCACCACATCAACTTGATTTCGAAAGATGATGGGTATTTCTCCATGAGGTACAAATCAAGTATTGTGTTTAGTGTCACTTTAATACTTGAGGAATTTGAGTATGTTGTATTTAAAGATTCTTTTGATTCTAGAACATATGCTTGGAAATTATTCTCTTTACCCTGTTTCACCTTGGTGGTTGACATTACGCCCTAGTAAGTGGCACCCTTAGGGATGGTTTTTCTACTGGGGAGTACCCTTCATAATTCATTGTTCCATTCCCTAACATAGTTATCACATTTCACACTTCATCCTTTCATCTCCTTATCTTTTGGAATTTCGAGTGGAATCACCCAAGAAGGGATTGTACTTCATTTCATAGGAAGAAGGGGTTGAAGGCCCAGAGGGAATGTAACTGGAAAAATATAAAATAAAAAAATATAACCTTCTATATGCTCTCCCGAAGAGGTCTTGAGAAAAATGAAACATTTCTCCTATAAGATCAAAGACCTGCAAAATAAAATACACAGATATAAAAATGTCCCATTTTCTGATAGACCTACACAAGTGTGTTACAATATTTTATTTACCCCTATGGTCCTATGTGTACCTCTCCCTTCAATTGACACTGTGGTACTTCCCCCAAAGTTTCATGTTACCCATTGGGAGTACCTAGTCATTCTAGACCTTAATTAATTAATGGAAAATAAATGGGATTGGAAAAAAGATGTATTGAAAATGAAGGTGCAACACACCCTCTACAAAGACACTCATAAATGAGACAATATGAACCCTTGTATGTCATGAAACCTATGCCCAAAATTCTTTCCCCTCATCCAATTAATATTATCCACATGACTTAGAAAGGGTCCACCTAGGTGACCTTGTCAAACCTCCCATACCTAAATTTGGAAAATTGCATAGGGTCTTTGAGCACTTGTTTAATTTGATAAGGTAGTTTTTGATGCACATGTTTAGGTGTCTCTTGTATTAAATGTGATCTTACTTACAATGATTCTTTGACTTGAAATCCTTGGAGGGTGCACGTTTATGTATTTGAAGGACCTTGTTGATGGATATTTTGAAGGAACAAACCCATCTTGGGCCTTCATTGGGGAAGGAATCCCACTGGTTGGATGGCATAGCCCAAACCTTGGGGAAATACAAAAGATGAATGTTGATTTTTGGAGTAAAGGCAGAAACCTTGGAGGACCTCACCTAGCCCTTACAATCCCAATGATTTCCTTTGGAGGCTAAGATGTCATCTTGGAGGGCTTGACGTCACCCTAGGGATATGGTTTTGGTGGTGATGATGATTTTTGATGGAAACTTAATACTTTTGAATGAGGACGATACCTTGCACCATGAAGATAAGCCTAGTGCATGAGAGGGAGGCCACGGGAGGCCCAACAACTTCCTCTCTCTTGCTCAATGACTTGCTAAAGTGTCAACAAATCACCCTAGAAGTGGTTGATGTGACAATTGGTGTTTCTTTTGTGCAATTTTTAAAGTTAAAATCAAATTACTTTATAAAGGGGAAAAATAAAGGTGGATGGCCCCATTATTTTTTGGTTTACCCTAAATTTATGTGGAAAAACACTTTTTTATTAGTTTTTTATATAAATAAGTATCAAATTCATTTCATTTGATCATAACTCTCTCACTTGAGAGAAGACATTCTTGGGTGAAATTTGGGCCCTTCTTGGAAATTTGCTCTATATCACTCTTGAAATTATTTTGGAGGCTATATATTGGTGGATGATGTAGTGTGCTACCCTCTTGGAGGCTTGTATTTGGAATTTTGGTGGAATATTCTTGGTAGATAAGGGTTTTACATACTTTCTATTAGAATTGGTCAGACATTTTTTACATATTTTAGTAATTTCTTCTTATTTCATGGTTTTTCTTGTCTAAAACACTTGGAGGAGTATAAGGGAATACACCCTCCACCAAGTTCATATTAATTTTTATTGGATAAGTCAATTTTAAAGGTTTCTAGGAGGAGTAAAAGGGCTTACACCCTCCTAGATTTACCTTGTTGGATTCACTTTCTCTAGGGAGTAAAAGGGCTTACACCCCCAGAGAAGTAGTTGATCCAACTCTTACACACAAAACCCCATTACTGAGTAGACTATGCATTAATCTAATTACATTAGATAAATAAATATGTTGCATTGGTACACGTGACTTATCAATATATTGCATTTGTCTAAGTTGGAATCAACTCTATATGCTTTAAGATTGCTTAAGCCCTAAGGGTGTTTTATTTAGCCTTTTAATTGTCATTTATGCTAAGAAATTAATGCTATAGACATTAAGGATACAAAAAAACTCACTTTCTTACATCATTTAGTCACTTTTCAACCATGTAAAATGACTTATAAGCCTAGATTATTGTTCTATTGGTTATTAGCTATCTTTTTTACGACTTACTTGTTGATTTTTTTGGTTGAAACTTGCTTCTATATAAATTGTTTGATACATTCGTAAGGCTACCCTAAAAATTCATTGATAACTTCATTTGGAAGCCCTAATTTACCGTCAAAGTTTGTGCTTAAGTATTGGAAAGTTATCTACCATTTTAGTAATTCATTGTCCAATAATTATTTGACAATTTTGATGGCTAAATCTGCAACAACTAGATATTTTTTCTTGCTGATATATATTTTTGTTTACTACTAAAATATAGGATAGTAATATTTTCTCACTTTTCCATTTGAATATTGGGCTTGTATATTTTTCTTTTCTCTTCTCTCGGGAAGGTACAATCCTCTTTTACAGGTACTTAAGAATTCAACAACAATTTATCATCACCAAGACTCCTTTCCAAGACATCTTCCATTTCTTACCTTGATTTGTAGGGGCATCACCTTCCATTAATCCACTTTCCATCTAATTTCCCCCTAGGGTCACCCAATATACCCCCCTTGTGTACGATTTCTCCTTCACTAAAGAAATGGGAGTACCTATCTGAGGTGATTGTGGGTAGGTATTCCCAAAGTTCTCACCACCTTGCGGATTGGGTCGGGTTTTTCCCAACCTACAATTTGTGTGATAACAGGTACACATGAGGTGGGTCTATATGAACTTTTATCATGGTATAAATGCTTCTCCACCCAGTGGTCCAACCATTCTTGAGGGTGATCCATTTACAATGGTATCTTGTAGAGTGTAAGGTACTAGGGATGCTTGTATAGGTGATAAAACCCCAAAAATAGTGGCTAAAATGGAGAATAATGCTCCTATTGGGAGCTGGATCAAATTATACATTGAATAAACCCGATTCATATAGATAGGCATAAACCTACTTCAATAAAAGGGGATTACATAATTAAGAAATTTAGTTGTGTAGATGCACCAATCTACTAGGACAGAAGAAAACAAAATGAGGAATGAGCCCATAATTTTGGTAAAATTAGGTTTAATGCTCGATTGTATTAGCCACATCAATTTTGGGAATAGAGGAAGTCTTTTCCACATAAAAAATACTGGGAGGACATTAGAAAAAACCATGTAGTCCTCAAAATTATATAAATTCAATAAATGACATCTTGAAATTTATAGAAATCCCACAAGGGTTGTGAGAAAATGACAACGAGGTGGTTTTGTCCAGGTATGAACACCTCAAACCTCAACTATTTGATCCAAATATATGGGAGTAAGTATCCATGGGAGTCAAGCTATGTTGCAGGAAATGGCCTCCGAGGTGTCGTACCAATACCCAAAATGTGCCAAAACGCCAAAACGGGTATGAAACATCACTGAAACATGGATGACCATACCATACAAAGTCTCACTATTTGTAAACATTGTATGATAGGTTGTTGGAGTTTCAACATATCATACTATTATTTCTAGGGATTTTTGTTGGTTTTCAGACATGTCAAAGCAACCAAGAGGACCATATGTCCCTTAGGTGGGAAAACATCCCCTCATTAAAAAGTAATAAACATTTTAAATCTATCCAACTGTCATCACCATCTCACCCACCCTAGTAATTAATGGTAATATTAGATTCTTAAATATAATGTGTTATAT
>ML786002.1:66929-82704 GCA_009831015.1 Picea engelmannii | reverse complement strand
GCCAAGTCCTTTGAATAGGTGTTTTTGAACATTTAACATTGGAAAAAAAAATCTTAAAGGAGAAAATAATATGCCACATCAACTTACAGTCAATAATATCTAAAAAAAACATTATTAAATGAATAATAGTTGTTGAAGCACCATTCTCTATACTTGGATTTTGAATTTAAGTATACAAGGAAAATGATTTATACCTTGTCGAAAATGCATTTTGGATTGTGGAGGCAACCACCCTTCAAACCTGCATTTTTCAAAGACAACAAAAGGTTATATGACTAAATAATAACTAAACATCTATGAACTTGCATTTTTCAAAGAGAATAAAACATTATATGGCTGAATAATAATTAAACATGCACGATGCTCTAGAAATACTAAAGGGGAATACCTCATGAATGTTATCCTCTTGGTTTTGAGAATAATATATTCTCTACTAAATAGGGACAACCACATGAAGGTGGAAGCTTGTTTGGCACCCACCCCCCTCGCATCACTCTCAATTCCCCATACCCAATCATGCAAAACAAGTAGAAAAACAACAATTAAAGGTAAATTAAAGAAATAAGGTACATGCATAAAAAATATACAAAGTTCACGTACAAATAGAAAAAAAAGTACAGTCAATAGTTTATATTAATAAAATTTGTCTTGAAAATATGTACAGTCACTTTTTTTTTCTTTTTGATAAAATTCACAAGTAAATAATAATCACATTTGTCTTGATCCTGAAATTCAAATATCGTTCCCTATTCTTCTGCTGGAAGGCAATGGGTCATCTCAATCATTGTACTACTAGTATCATGATGTGGATGTTGTTGCACTATAGGGGCATCCACTACAATTAAAAAAAGCGTTAAAAATACATGATTAGTTATTGTTTATAGCAAAGGTTTCATTAGTACAAATATCATTACTTTTTTTTTACCTGGTGGAGTAGTTGACAACATTGCTTGGATTGTCATTGTTTCCTCTTCTCTCCAAGTACCCTCATCTACATGCTCTGCCATTGAAACAAGAAAAGTTATAAATACACCATATGTAAGTAAATATATATAATCATGATATTATACATTTTATTTTAAAGACACACATACCATGATGGGTCTACAAACCACTAGAATAATGGGGTTGTTGTCCACCATCGTCGAATGAACCAATGTTGCTAGCTTTCTTAAATAAAATAGTCACATTAATTGATGGGTTGAATCAATCATCAATATATTAGACAAGTAATAAACAACTATAATCTTTTAATTTTTTTTACCAACTCGTTTGAATGGTCAGATTATGTATGATACTTCCTTTGATGATTTTACACCACTACTTGAAAGTTGAACTTGAAGTTGAGCATCAAGTCTTCTTTGGTGGTAACAATGTTGAATGTATCCCCCTACATCCAATGGTATAAGATCAATATTTTTTCTTATTGGTTGCGATTAGGTAAAATTTGCATGATGATATGTATAATATGAATAAAGTATTTGGTACTTACAATTCAAGATTTTAATCTTAGTTAACCACCTTGGCCAAGTTTTTGCTTCCCATGTTTTTCTAGTATTTCCTTGGTTTCTTTTGACGTGTCTAGGATCCTGCGAAAAGTTTCTGGTATGTTATAAGATATCATTATTTTTTATATAAAACTAAAGAAAATTCAACATATTCAATTAAAAATATCATACATTACCTTCCAGGGCTAGGTGATATCTTCCCTTCATGTCTCAATGCACTCTCCTTTGTGTCATCTCATATTTTCTTCCATTCCATCTTGGTAATGGCTATAGGATTATTATACTTAGGGTTGTTTTTCGATTGAAACCTAT
The DNA here is from genome assembly GCA_009831015.1 of Picea engelmannii. Classification (NCBI taxonomy): domain Eukaryota; kingdom Viridiplantae; phylum Streptophyta; class Pinopsida; order Pinales; family Pinaceae; genus Picea; species Picea engelmannii. The sequence continues at coordinate 80,884 of ML786002.1, read as the reverse complement.
ATTAATCTCTGACATATTTCAAATTTGTACTATCCCTCGAGGTGATTTCAGAATTTTTGAATAAATCACCAAACATGTTGGTCGTGTGGTTTATAATATTGTTTTTTAAATATTTATTTTTCGCATTCCACCATGTGTCAATGGTGGGCCCAAAAATCTCTAGCGACTTGTCATGCAAGGCCTTGTAAAAAACATTGTTTCCTGCAAAACGATATGATAATTAGATTAAAATGATATGAAAGATGTACGTTTCAATCAAACGGTAGGAACTATTTAAGATATTTAAAAATAACTAGGATTTTTTGTATCTTCAATGGAACCAATTTATCATCCACCAAAAAGATGATGGATATTGTTTTCGAGCTTTGAACATGTGATGCTCGAGGATAACAATGCTCTCACAATGAAAAACCAATATCCTCATGAAATTCTCCATGTAAACCATCATGTGAATGTTCTAGCATCTGGGGTGGAGGTGTCTCACGGGACCCAGGAGTTTCAGTCCTTTGAGACACAAGTGGAGAGGAAAATAGCCTCATGGGTATGTGGCTCATACAAGGACATTGTGGAGTTTTTCATCACTACTACCGGCAATTTCCCCATGATCAAGTTGTCTTGTCGGATCCAAAAGTCCCTATAAAAAGAAAACATTTGAGTATTGATCATATAATAGTATCAATTTTTTTTTCATAAATCAATATAAGTAAAAAATAGTATTTTTTTTAAATTGCGCTTACCCAAATTTTTTATGTATCTTGCCTTAAAATTTTCATCCTTTCTTTTCCCTCCTTTGTAGGTGGCTTACACCTATCCAATTCAGTGAATTCCCTATTTTCATTTCTTAAGGCCTTTTGAATTTTTTCCATTGGGTTGATGGAATCATATATTTCAGCCCATACATCATTGTGCTCTAACAGTTTTCTTGGCTATATCAACAAATGAAATGTTAATTCAATTATTGTCAACAAGAATTTATATGTAAATCACGGTTATACTAGCTCTGATAGTCGATGTCTTCCCATGATCACCCTACCACATTAATTACATGTTTGGTATATTGGTATAATATATTTACCCCCATAATAGTAGTTCTTCCATTGATTCAATTCATATCGTAGTTGACCAACAACTCTTCCCCTGCAACTATTTTTTTCACTACACATATGAATATCTGATTTCCTTGATGCCCCTCAAATATACAAGTGGATTGATTTATGGTTGTACTAGGTCTTATACTTTTAATAATACATGTGGTATTACTCGACGCCTTTGTCATTCCATCAATATACACCATATCTCCTTATTTCGATCGTTGTCTTTTATCTATATATAATTTGCAGCGAATGGATATATCTGCATATTGGCGCATATCGAACCAACCTCAACTAATCTCCATAGTTGTAGCATGGTATAACATACTCCATAAAACCAACAATTCCTCTGTCTTTCACCTTTATTTCATCCATGGACAATATACCTAGATAATGTATGGACAACGGATCCATGTGATACATCCTCTCATTGACACAAAATTCAGTTTCCAATTGAGGAAGTTCATTGGGTACCCATCGTCTCACTAGATGTTTGTACCTCAAAGGAACCTTGATGTCACCTATTCTCTCATCGTCATAAGAACATGAACCTCCTTCAACAAGAAATAATTCCATGCACCTATGGAATTCTCTTATGACCTTTTCACCTCTAGTTGATATTGACCTATTAGATATGATGGATGTAACCCTTCCCCTCCTTCATCCATAACTTCGCTCACTTGAGGATGATAGGTCTGATAGGTATCTATTGGTTTGTACCTAAACTCCATCGAATGAGAAAAAAGTAGTTAGAAAATAGACAATAATTACACCACTGATTCCTTGCTCATTCTAAAACTCAATTCATCATTGGAAACATCGTATCTAACTTTACCATTCATTAAAATGTATTCAACGTATTCTTTTCTTAGTTTTTAAAGTTCGTGATTGACACTCTTTGTAGAAATTTTTCAACATCCAAAGAGTGCATCAATGGATTTTTTCTCAATTATGACAAGGTTGCAACCATTCTGGTGGCACCAACAAACATATTTTTCATCATGATAACTAGAAGTATTGTAGCTTCCATATACAATACATCCATGGTTTCACATATTTTAGCATTGTATACACACAGAGTTTCATTAGATTATGAGGAATTTCTATTTTTAGTATCTCTCCTATTTTCAGGAGTGAGAGTTATGAGAATTGCATGTCAGAGTGAGCTACATATTCTTACTCCTTATGAGTTCACAATCCTTATGGGATTTATTCCAATGACATGAAAGGTTACTTGGTTACTGTGAAATTGTTATTTTAAAAATTTAGGGCTGCAAGCTTGAATATTGAATTAACAAAGCACATATATAGGGCTCACAAGACAAGTTTGGTTTGCAAGGAATCAATCATGACATGGGTTGTACAAAAATGCTTTTCTTATAGACTTTTTTGATGCAATAAATATTATTTTTTCATCTTTGTTATTATTTCTTACACTTAATGTCCTTTGATGCAATAAATGTTATTTTTTCATGTTTCTTATTCTTTCTTACACTTAATGTCCTCATCATATGAGTTTTTTATGTATGCAGAAATATGACTTAGACCTTTTTGGTTACACATTTGTATGCACGTGTTATATAACTTTGAAACTTCATGACAACTATATGATTGAGGTGTTTTGCATATTTTTGTTGTATTTCAGCTCATTCGGTTACTATAATTCTCTCCTTGCTATTATCATATTTTTCTCATGTTTAATATAATTTCCTATTGTTTTAACATATTTATGTTGTGCTAAAATAATTGTTGCAACACATGTTGAAATAGTTGTTGCAACACATGTTGTAACAGTTTCTACAACAGGTTTTAGGAGCTCTTCGCCACCATATTCCATCATTCCAGACTTGAAAACACTTCCATTACTAATTTCCATAGATTGACAGGTGAGTCCTTGGTGTGTAATGTCTTCATTAATATATCAAATGAATTTGAGTATGCATTTTTATATCTCTTTGGATTTCATAGTTTCTTCTTGATAGCAATCATGTGAGAGGATTTTTGTTGTTACTTTTATTCACTATTTTTGAATCTCTTTCACTCAAGGTGCATATTCGCTTTCTCATGCATTTATTTTGAATTTATCTTTCACTCAAAGTGCATATTCTCTCTCACATATTTCCCTTTTGATGCTAAAATTCAAATAAAAGAAACAAATCTCGCTTTATGCAATTTTATTTATAATTTTTACACTACTCTTAGGGGATTTTTGGGTGCTTGAGGAAATATTAGTGTGTTAAATTATCCCAATTTTATATGTTGATTTAGATGCAGAAATAATATCAAAAAAATCTTAGGGACACCCCCCAATGGATAGAAAAACACGAGCCCAAACGAAGAGGCATCTCACAGTGAGAGCCCATTAGATTACCTATAATTACCTCGCTCACATGTTCATCTTTTTATTGTAGATTTCCATTATAAAAAGTATTCGTAGATTGTATACTACAATTATTTGTGAATAATACCTAGGTAAAAGAGCCTTGGGAAACCCATGGCTCACTATCTATAGTCATTCACAACCTATGTAACATCCCCATCTATTCTCAGAGGCCATTCCACATAAAAAATTGAGCTTTGATACCACATTGTGATGTATCCATCCTCCTATCTAAGTCGTGCTACCACATTGTAAAGTCTACACCACCATAACTTTTCTATATAAAGATTTGATATCAATTATTTCTTCTGTGGAATCATCTCATTGAAAACAACAACACACATGAATGGCCTTGTGTTATGCGCTGCTAAATTTTCCTAGTGCATGCAACCGGTCTCGTACCATGATAAAAAACTATGTATTAACAAATCTGTGTGCTCAACCATCATTATGTCGATCGCGTCGACTGTCTCTTAGCATGCACGACATTTATAGATTTGTGCTAGAACCCATACAATTACTGTTGAAGTTACTTAACAAGATAACGACTATAAAAATGGAAAGAAATTATAACAAATACAAGCGCAACCATTCCTATGTCGCACACGATATCTGTCCCATTCACACACATAGACTAATACCACTTTGCGCGCGCGATGATTCAAGCCTTGCCTTAGAATTCCATAATCATTACCACAGAATTATCTAACAAGAAACACTTAATAATCATGCTCTACATATGGAACAATTATGTAGAACTAACAATATATGCACAACCCAATATAACTATGTATCAATTCCATAAAAAAAATTAGCATAAGCAATCACAAGTTGAACAATATATAAACACATATAAACTTGTCATGGTCCATGCCCTGCATATGAAAAAAACACGCAGTTCTACATCATATATAATCCATGCACAAATACATATATACAATTGTGCCACATAATATATATAACATGTATATTCACATTACTCAGAGGATAATGCACATAAGAAGACACTTATATTTTGTTATACTCCACCAATTGCACATAGACCTTAGACATTTATCCCGACCATATACTCTGTTGATCTAAAACTCTCAGCAACATGTCACCCTCGATATGGGGATAAAAATCCACCTGGGAAAAGGATTCCTAAGCTAAGATAAGTTCTATCCACAGTGAAAATACTCAAACAAAGGTTCCAACCCCAACAAACAGACTATATTCCCTCATTCTCCACATGCATGTCCCACCCCAGGAACTGTACTCTTCTCTTCTCAATAGTCCTTTGGTTGGCCCACTTCCCTTCTAGGGCTTCAACAACAATCCAAATAGGAAGTCTTAGGGCCTTATAGCTGCAATTGGGCACCTTGAGAAAGCAATTCATAGTAATTATATTTCCTAGAGAGAATTCTCACAGGCCTTAAAACCAACTTTTTCGACAAACACGGGCCTAAAAACCTGCTTCTTCAACAAACACAGATCTGAAAAAATGCTTCTTCAATATCACAGAGGCCTAACAACTGCACCTATTCAATTGCACAAGGGCCTGACAACCTGCCTCGTGAATCATGCATAAGCATTCCTAACAACAACAGTATGTGACGGAAACAAGTTACAACAAGATGTAGATGCTTAGCAGAGGAGACTTGGTTTGCATGATCCAGGAAAATGAGTGAATCCCTTGAAATACACTAAGGCCCAACAATATATTTGCATGATTATTACTAGGCACTTGTCACCTTAAGAGATAACTTAGCTCCACTTGGTGACCCTTTCACATTCCTTAGAAACTTAGGATAAATACATATCCCATAAATATACCTTTGGAAATATTATAAAAATATTCCCTTTAAGCTTCACACCCCTTTCCCATTCTAGTGGACTTTATCCCCCCATATTTTTTTGTCTGATTGGTCTACATGCAGTGACATGTTTTATTAATATCTAATTGCAATTACATTTAAAAAAAAATGGCGCACTCACCTTTGCTGCAATCTAGGATCTCTAGGCCTAATAACCCCACAAGCACTCTAGCACCAATATACATATATACAAAGGATCTTTGGCCCAAAAATATCCTTCCTACATACACGGTCCAGTGAACACCTTGAAGCGATCATTGTGAACTTATCTAGGTGTCCACAAAGCTATGAAACAGTGCACACTCTCCCTTTGGTTCATGCACACAAAAATCCTCGTGCACTTACTCAGGTGCACACAAAGTTATGAAACATGCAAACACTCTTTTCTTGATTGACGTGTTCTTAACTGTACCTAAAATGTGTGCACCATGGCTCACCATCCTATATATACAATTGCATTAACATTATAATTGGGGTTCATCCTAGGGGTATTATAGCCCAAGTAAATGATTTTTACAATTTAAATGAGGAAGAAAGTCACTCCCATGAATTAGTCACTTGCAATACCTAGATGTGTCAAAACACACCTATTCTTTCTCTTAGAATGTCATGAGTTTTTCTCTGCAGAGGAATTTACCCAACTATATTTATTGTACAGGTTGAATTCATGGGGTTTCCAATGCAATTTTGGACTTTCTAGAACTCATATTTTCACCAATTAAAAATTTTATTTTCCTTGATCCTGTTAGATTCTTCAACCTGCATACCTAGAAAAAGTTTTTCCTCATAGTCAATCTTTCTAAATATTTGGGGTTTTAAATGGTTAGAAAATTTTCTGATTTTGGCGACATTGTTGGTCTAGGTGGGGTCTTCTTTGTCTCTCCAGCTAGGGAATCATATATCACTCTATGGGTTAGGGTTGTTTCTCTTTGTCAGTCCTATGTTTGTGGGGATAGGGTTTCCGCTCTCTGTGAGTCCTCTCTTCTCTTGCAATCAAGGTCGGAGTCAAAATCTGTTGTTTATTGTTGTCATGAGCTCAAATACGGTGAGGCGATATTTTTTGTTTGGCTTACGTTTTTTTTGTCATTTGGTAATTTATATAATACATATAATATATTATATAAATATATATAATATATTGTATAAATAATATATAACACATTTAATAAACTACTATATATTATATAATTAATATATATTATAATAATTACAACCCACATTGTCTAAAACGCTTCCCCTCTCATATAAATAATACCTATAATCCCTGACAATTGATCAATATAGTCCATATCTAACCTAAAACATAACCATAATACTATAAACATTATAAACCATACAATTTATAACCTATAATGCCTAAATATTATCAACCATGTGGACCCTTAACCCTATAATCCCTATTGTTATAAATACCTAAAAATTACAACCGTTAAACCTTATCAGAGAAGACAACAATCATGATGTTGATTATGAAGGAAAAAATGATGATGACACAACGACGAAAATCGTGATAGTGATGGAGTTGACGATATTGATGATGAGGAGGATGATAATGTTGATTATGATGGTGAAAATGATGACGACGACGAAGATGATCATTAACCCATATAAATAAATACTTTAAAGAGAATAAATCATATAAAATATATAATCACATACATCCTACATTTCAACATTTTTGCAATATCATTCATCATATTCTTCTTCATACAAATCTACATTTGTATCATCTAGTTCATAATTTATGTTGAAAGGATTGACCATAGAAACATCGTCATCAATGTCATTTTCAATAATATAATCATCAATATCATCATCGAGACCATTTTCATCTACATCTGGCTCAACTTCCTTGACCTCTTCATGTGACAGTACATCTCCCTCATGCTCCTTTGCATCTTCTTATTCTTCAATATCATCATCTTCTAGTATATTATACTTTACATGCTTTCCTCTTGGAGCATATCTAACAATGTACAACGAACCTTCTTTACCTCGAACCTTTGAATAAAAGAATTTCTCACATTGGCTTGTAAGAACATAATTTTTTGTACCTCACTCAAACGTCCTTGTATTAACCATGGTAAATCCATTGGAATGTCCAATAATATTTCTATCAGGATCATGTTTATTCATCCATAACCTATACCATTTGACCAAATAGAACTAACTTGAAGGATTTAAAGCCACACTCGATTATATCGTCCAAATACCCATAGTATCTATTTTTTTATATTGTTAGATTCCTTCTACTTATTGAGGAAACATTAGTGACCTAAAATACTGCAGCTATCCCACAATCAAAGTTTTTCTTCTTGTCATCCAACTTTTTGATGAAAAATTTATGACCACTTCACCACATAGCCTTGTGGTGTCTCAACTACAATATGTCCAACATGTAAAAAATGCATTATCAATCAATAAAAATATTTAGACTTAGGAAAATAAAATAAAAACATGACACATATATTGATATATTGGAAAAAAACTAAAACATGATGTGGGTGAATAATATCCTTTCCCATTTATCTGTTAAACCATATGCTAATTCAAATTCCCTTTGAGTAATATTGGTATCTTTATTAGGATGTGATTATTTCAACGAAGTAGACACCCCTTCCCATGATAACCTACCATTAAATTGTATACATCGATCTATCCACGCCTTCATCCAATCAATATTGTTTGCAATGTATAAATGCAGTGGATCCCACTCTCAACCAACTATATGAAAAAACAATTTACTAGTTAGAATAAAGATTAATAATTGATGGAAGCTAAATAAAAATTAAATAAGTACAACATAGAAATGAGTCAATATTAATGCAAAGTATTATATATATTTACCATTTAATTACCTTTCATTTTCCTCATTCTACCTTTCTCGATCAGGACCTCCCCTTCGAATATTTTAATGGAATTGGCATCCAAAATCCAAGGCACCTTCATGATTTTTGTTGTTAATTTAGGAAGATACCAAATAATATGCACCATGGATTGCTATACCATATATCCCTCCACCATAGAGACCCTAGGACGTTCTCTTTTTCTAATGAAATCCTTCAATGACTTCAAGTGCCTTTCCACCATCCACATTGACCTTGTGTGTACAGGTCCACATATTTCAATCTCCTCAACTTGGTGTATGGGGTAGTGTTATTGTGCATTGACAAATGTTAGAGGTATATACTTTTGCATTTAGAACATTAACCAAGGAATTTCTCTCCTACAATATTTTATATATTCTCTATAGATTTCTTTAGATGACAACCCCCTACAAATGATATAACAAATCAAATCATAGGNTTAAGTAAAACAAATGTTGACAAGTTGAGATTTTTATTTTGGCATATAAATCATTAGTATTTACCTCATGTATTTTCTAATATCATATATAACTTGTTTTTCATTGTTTTCAAATTTGTTACAAAGAGATAGAGATAGAACAAACTATAACAAAAAGGGGAAAATTTTTGTTTTTGAAAATAAAACAAAATTATGATACTAAAAAGCCATATATTTACTAATATAGAAATCTACCAAAATAATTACCTTAATGAAGGTATGCCAGTAATGAGTTTTCACCCCATGAAATTCACATTTCTTCATTAAGATATTCTTTATGTTTAAAGCAAATCCTGTGGGAAATTTAATTTTCTGAATGACCTCTTTTACAACATTTCTATATTGCTTTTTAAATAACCATGAAACATTATCTCGATGTCCATTTCTATTTGAATTAATCATATTTTTCATTGCATGATTGGATTCCTGGATGTCAATACATTTTTGTTACATTCTTCCCAATATGCATTTTATCAAACAAATAATTTATTTGTAGCTTCTCATAGTAGGGAAACCTATTGAATTGTATAGGGTAACTTTTCATTCCTCATGGAAGCCCATTAATTCCTTGACGACATTAATGAAAAATAAATGAGATTACAACAATAATTGTTAGATACAATAAACATAATTCAATACAAATTAAAATTGTAAAAAATTAATATATGTGGAAAATATACTAAATGTTTACCTTGACAATTTCTATTATATTCCAACTTCCATAGGTGAGGCGTCATTCTTCGTGGTTTTATTCTAGTCTCTTTTTTCAAATTGTTTTTTTTTTTTTTTTTGGGGTAGTTCGATACCTACGGTTCTTGGGGAGGAAGTTCCTATAATCATAAAACACCTCATATCCTAGACTTATTAAACGACGCAATTTCATCCTCATACCACAAACTAGACATGCAAATTTAACCTTTGTGTGAAGACATACAAGATATGGATTAATGTCAGTATTATTTATATAACAAGGAATTAATATTTAAGAAGCATGCATCAAATTTTCATAAAATTATATACTATTAAAGTTCAGTAGTGTGTTACATATAAAAAAATGTGTTATCCTTGGGGCATCATGAATTGTACATATAAGTATTACATGGAATTGAAATCATTTTTTCCCTATTGGTCTAGAGATGTCGTACATAGTGATTTCAACCCATAACTTTAGTAGCTCTTCGACAAGAGGCTCAATATATGCATTCATATATTTCACTTGGTACTTACCTAATTATGTGAAATTACACATAATTACCACCTTGTATAGATCTAAGTAATTATGCAATGAATAATACAAACAAAATGCAATGTTCAAACTATTTTTGTAAAAAATTCCTTGAATAATAATTTCCAACATTATGTTCTCCCTGTTTATTGACATTCAAGAAGGAATACTATAGTTTATAACAAAAATAGGCCACAATGATTAAATAGACCTAAGCTCACCAAATGGATTGACACCGTCAGCTTCTAATGAAAGTCTAATATTACAAGGTTTTTCTTTAAAAATTGACCATATTTCTTCGATGTTCCTAAATGCAGAACCATCTCCAGGCATTCTAAGAACACCATATTCACTTATGTTCCATGCATGGTAATCCATGTACAATGTGCAATGCTTTTTCACATGAACAATTGTTGCAAGTGTGGAATTATCGAAATATGATGAAGAACCTTGTGGGGCACCTTTTTTGTTACTTGATCACTTTGATATATATTGATTTGGCATTGCATACATTTCATTTCATATGCATATTGTCTATAATATGTAATATGATCATTCAGACATGCATCAATATCTTGATACTCCATTCCAACATATTTCGTAATGGTACACAACTCTCGGTATGTGTGAGGTAAATTATTTGACGGTGGTAAGAAAAAATCATCTAACAATCTAAAAGATAAAAAATAACTAGTTAATGTAAATAGTAGTAATCATAAATATTACATCCTTAATTTACACATTAATCGACACTAAAAATGGAGAAAAATAAAGTCGATCTTTATGTATAATATCTGACAAATTACCTTACATACCTTAGGATCCATGTGAGACAAGTGTTTGAAAGAACATTCAATACCTTCAAGTTGACCAACAACATTATAGAAAAGAGAATCTTTGTTCTTGGGCCTTCATAAAGGGGTTGTTCTTCCTTCTCAAGCAGAGGTACATCATGAATATCATCAAATGTTTCCTCATCGATACAAGAAAATATGTCCTCGACCAATATATTTGTCCCATCATTTGGCTCAACAATATTATTGATGTCATCTTCTTCCATGGGATTGACTTGATGGTCAATACCCATAACATCTTCCACATATTGTACACTAATATTTCTACTACTACTAGGAAGATATTTATCCGATGATAGACACCTAGGAGGATTTATCTTTATACTTACAAACAACCAATAACATTAGTGTAGATAAAAAATATAAAAATGAAATAAATTTTTATCAATGCAATCAATACAAAGGCATATATAATGACTAAATTACCATGGGACGATATGTACACCCAATTTCACAATGACCATACCTCCAACAGTGTCTTTCAATTTTGTTACTTACAAGTCTTCTTCTATTCATGCCCCTACATTAATTGCAAGGGAAATAACATTCCCCATCACCTTGTGCCTCCAATATCACATTTAAACTAGCGAGCGTCCTTTCACTCTCTTCAGATATTGGCATTAGGATTTCCTATATTTAAAACAAAATCCACTGAAGCAATATAAGCACAATATATGAATATATTCTTACGGTACAAATGTCATTGAATAGGGACCCCATATGTACTAGAGAATTAATCCGTTGTTGTCATCGATTTATTAAAGTTTTATGAAAGTAATCAACAATTGATCAAAAAATGAAAACCATACTTTTTGCCACATAGGTTCCAAAACTTCACTATAAGCAAGTAATACAATCAAACAATAAAAGAGAACTAGACCAAGACAAATTGTCTAGTAATTAAATGTAATTGAGTATACATTTTCATACCTATTTCCTAGGCAATAATTTGTGTCTCCAAATAAAAGAGGGTCTAAGGTTAGGGATCCTATGTGGGTATCTAGAAAATAAATAAAGTAATATTAAAAATTTGTAATCTTCAAAGTACAAAATCCAAGCTATGCAGATCAAGAATTCTATCTGAGGTAAGTAGCACATATAAAAAATACTAATGATTTATGCAATGAAAAATGAGCCTAAAAATATTTTATAATTGTCGCACCTACAACAAAATAGTCGAAATCACTCATCGTCATTGGTCTTCTGATAAACGTTGACTGTGTCAAAGTTTACCAAGTCAATGACTATTAAACCGTTTTCAAATGGGTAGTTGGAATTATCCACGTTCATTGATATATATATGAACTATCATCGCAAGATCGACGGATATAGATGTTCGTCGAAAGCACAATGTTCATTAAGGCTCTCGAAAATGATTAAAATTTGCGATGATATGATTAATTTTATCCTTATCTTCAGAAGGCTTTTTCGAATTTTGACCCCATATGTAGTAGTGATATGTTGCATTACAACATTAAAAAATAAACAAAAGACAACTAGATAACCAATGTTTCCAAAAGTTGACTTTTGTTAATATAAATATATGGTGCATCCATTACGGATGGATGGGATGGGAAAGATGGTATGGGTGGGTGGAAATAAACCCCCATGGGTTGTACGAGGGATGGTAAAACCATTGGGGTAAAAAGAGGTATCCCAAGAGTCAGGGCAAGGTGGCTACGGAGTGGACTAGCCTTGTAACTGAGAGAAAATGATGGGTGGATGTTGGTAGTGGTGGTTAATGGAAGGGTGGTGGTATAGGTGACCCACAGGGTATCCACTTATTGAATCTATGACATAGTGTGTGCATTCATGGGATATTAAAGAATACCCCTAATTTCCCTAGATAATGAAAAATAACTCTAAAAATTATTTTTTGAAGCCCCCTCCCAATACATCTTTCCAATAGATAAACCCTTATTTTAACTCAATATCCCCTATTTTTACCAGATACCCCTTTTAATACCCCCCAATACCTATAAACCCCACACTACCTCCACCCCTCAATACCTACAATATATTGACCATATTTTTCACAATTTTAAGACCCCCTTTATGAATGGACATGAGAAGCTATTGCTCAACAAGGTGAAGCCCCGTGAGGTGACCCGATAGTGGATGAGGCAACATGCGTACATATTTGTAATATTTTGATTAGTACCAAAATCTAAAATTCAACCAAAACAATATAACAAATTTCACATTTAAACAAGATTTAGTTCAACACGTGATACTTGTGAAGGGGGTGACTTGTCCATCTAAGGTGGACATGGGTCATGATCATATGGTAGCACAACTTGTAGAAACAAAAGAACATTATATTTGAGAATGACAAAGAATAAACAAATCACTATAGTAAATTTATCAAAGGTGAACATGTGTGTAGCCTCTACTATTGCATCAATGGTTGAAACTGAATTGATGCATCTACTAGTGTAGATGGTTCGCTATCGGAGCATAGCAACTACAAAACATCATATAATAAGGTATGGAAATAAATACACACACACATGAAAAACATAATGATGGCCAAAATATTAACCTCCTCCATGAAACTCTCATCCACTAGTCTCCATGGACCTTTAGGATATGTGCACTTTTATAAATTTGGGGATCCCTTATTTAACAAACAAAGAGGTCTCATACATCAATTTGATATTTGAGTAAGTTATAACCTTGAAATTAAATTATTAATATTCTATAAATATATAAAATATAACAATATAAAAATACTTAAATATCACCATAATATTAATTTAACCTTATAACTATACATAATTACATTAAACCATAACATTAATCTAACCTTATAACTATGCATAAATACATTAAATTAAAAATATAAATTAATTTTGTTAATATATATATAATCTAGAAACTCAAAAGTTTTCACTATATAAAACACAGATGATACTTAAGTAATATCTGTAGCTTTTCACCGTCAGCAATAGACCAATCCATAAAAACCATCCATATTACACCTTTTAAACCATCCATATTACACCTTTTCTCTCTTTATGTGTAGATAAAACTAAGCACTCCTTGTGTTGAATCTGGATTCATCAATTTATGCTTTGTAATGGAGAAGTTCTCCATTATAAATAATTATTTATAATGGAAATTTGAAAAATAATCTTACAGAATATACGTCTAAAGACTTTAAAAAAAAAAAAAAAAATTATAAACAAATATCATAAAATATCA
>ML786002.1:29671-63663 GCA_009831015.1 Picea engelmannii | reverse complement strand
TGTGGCCTTATGATGTGTATCATTATTTTTATTAAATAGTTACACTATCCATTCAAGTTACTGTCATTAGCACCTCATTGATTAAATAGAAAGAAGAAACTACAATTGATTAGTATATATAGATATTGCAATCATGAGACCTAGTTGGAAGTGGCTAAATACTATGTGGAGAAAGGATGGCATGTACACAATGAAGTTGAATTATTTCCAACATTGAAAAAACAGGGATGAACACTAATACCACCATGATAATATAGTATAATAGAGGAGTCAAAAAATACCGAGACTGTATCTTTTTTAACTTTAGACTTATTAACACTAATTCTAGTGGTATATGTTTACATCAAAATTTCATAGGATAATTATTATGTATCTTTCTATTCTATGTTTTAGATGAATTTTGATTATTTGAAATTTACTAAATATCATATATAATCTAGAGAGTATTATATAAATTACATGATAAATAAGAAGAAGAATAATAAAGCAATATTGTTCAATAATAAAAAAGAATAAAGAAGGTGAACAATAAAAATGTAATATAATGCATTTAATAAATAATAGATAGATTAAAAAAAAAAAATTATAGTTACCTTTTCTAGATTTTCTATTCCTTTCTCATATGAGGTTGAAATGGAAGACGATTCAAACCTTTACCTTAGGATATTGTAGTAAATACCATGCCATGCATCTTTTTTTTCCAATATTAATAGTTTGTTTGTCCAATGTCAATCAATTTGACTTCATGAATTTTTAGGAAAGACCCCAATCATAAAATTACTAGAAAGTGGCTAGAATAAAGGATATTTATATAGAATAATAAAATTTTAGTGAGTGAGAATTTTGGCACCCATGGTATACTTGAAGTTTTGATTTCATATGAATTTTACATATGGATTTTTAAGCACCTAGGCCGAGTCAAAGTTAGTGAAGTGAGACTTATATTACCTTTTGGTTCAGATTCTCGCTATTTGGGACTTGCAATTGAACATAAATTAGAATGATGTGATCTTTTGTTTCATGATTCTAGTTCTATCAATGTTTGATTTGGAGCTCATGTGAGACTTTTGTTTTGTGACCATGATATAAAATGATATTTTATTTATTTGTTATTCATTTTTTTACTTCTAAATTCCTTTTGAGGGTGTAATAATTTCCCCACAATTCTATGTAATCAATCATTTCAAAATAAAGATAAAATATTTTTATGTAGTCGTTATCCATTGTACAAACAATAAAGTGAATGCATAAAACACCATAATCAAATTTATCCAATGTACAAACATTGAAATTAATTCACTATACTAAGAGCAATGGACTAAAAGCTTAGTTGAAAATTATGGATTTAATGCAATAGAATTAAATCAATGTAATTCAAATTCCAAGGGACTTCCCTCACATTTGGATTTTGACTTCATTAGCTTGGAATTCGAGGTCATTGGACCATTTTCTATGCATTCTTAGGCACCCAATCCCACTATAAATTCAATTTAATTTGAACTTGTATGACCCCTCTCTTTGGATTAGCACCATATGGGCCTCTAAAATTGGAGATGTTGGGATCATGTGACTTTTTTCTTTATGATTCGCGTTCTATTAACATCTGATTCGAGGCTCATAAGATTGTTTTATTTTAATTATTTTTCTATGATCACACTCTTAGACCATCTAATTGATTAGTTATGTGCTACCTCACTACTTAATTCCTCTATTGAAAATAATTATTTTCCTACAACTCTATCTAATCTATCTAATCAATCTTTTCAAAATAGTGAGAGTGTTTTTCATGTAACCTTTATCCACTATACAAACATTGAAATCAATGCAAGAAACATAATAATAAAATTTATCCACTATACAAGCACCGAAATTATTGTAAAGAAAAGCCTAGTTAAGAATTATTTACTTTACAAACATGGAAATTTAAGGAATATAATGAAATCAATATACTTGGGATTCCAAGAGACTACCCTAACCTTTGGGTTTTGACTTGATCATCTTGTAAATTTGAGTTCATGTAACCTTTTGCTATAGATTCTTAAGCATCGGGTCCAAGCTAGAAAAGTGAGATTTATATGACTTCTTCATCCATAATCTCATCTTATGTATCTTTACAATTGGAAATGTTAGAATCATGTGTCATTTTACTTCATGATTCCAACTTCAAGTGCTTTTCATTTAAAACCCATGTGATCCTTTCCTCTTTCTTTTTTTAAATGTGATCACAATCTTAAACTATTTTGGTTCCTCTTTCTTTTTTTTAAATGTGATCACAATCTTAAATTATTTTGGTTGTTTTGAACACTTTTTGACATGATGATCTATTGATTTCCCTTTAATAGATCCTTAGTCATTAAGTGCAATTATAGGTTTTCCATTTTTTTTTTCATTTTTAAAAAGGAAAATGAATCTTATTTCATCATTTATGATTTTTTCAAATGTATTATGTGTTGGATACTATGGCTATACATAGACACCAAAGATTTGGAAAAAGGAAAATGAATCTTATTTCATAATACATGATTTTTTCAAATGTATTTTGTGTGCTAGGTGGGATACAAAGTTTTGGTATAGAGATTTTTCATTAATCATTAGTTGTATTTATGGATTGCTTATAGTTCAGTAAATTCAAATTTTTTTAATCAATTAAGAAGTAAATATTCTTGTTATTATTTATATCTCTCTTTTCATATATAACATATAGTGAGGTAGTAGGTGAATCTTGGGGACAAAAAATCCACCCATGTTATGAAAACTGGTGGAGACAAAAAATCCAACTATATCAAACCAACTTTAATTTATATTTATACATATACTTATTTTCACCAATAAAATTATACAAATAATTTTTTAAAAGTTTTAAAAAATATATATCATAGAAAGTTTTAAAAATATATATATCATAAATATAATTTTTATATTTATGATTAAATAATGATTAGTCCTTGAAATGTGTATCATCACAAACATTTCTGAAAGGTATTAAGTTCAATTTTTTTGAAAGTAATATGTTCTTATTAGTTAGTTTAGTTTTAAAGAAAAATTAAGGCATAAAATAAGATGTCAACTTCGATGACTCTCTTTGATTCATGGTTGCGAAAGTTAACATATAGTTACAACATCATATGAGTTAAATCCTCTCAGTATATATTTTCCATCCAAGAGTGTTGGTTGTCCATGTTAGAAGAGTAGCATCGATTTGTTCCTTGGCTGAAAGTCCTTGAATGGTTGTTTCAAAATATTTAAACTTCTGATCAGATATATTAGTTTTAGCAAAACGGTCCTCAAGTTATTAGGGTTAGGCATCCAAAACGTTTGTCTCTATCAATCAAAAATCAACGTTTGTCTCTATCAATCAAAAATCAAATTCTCGTCATTGGATTGTTTTGGCCAAACCTAGTTAATTCTTTGGTTTGTTTTGGCCAAACCTAGTTAATTCTTAAATCAAAATTTTCGTCATTGGATTATTTTGGCCAAACCTAGTTAATTCTTTGGTTTGTTTTGGCCAAACCTAGTTAATTCTTTGAGTTTTGTTGTGGATTCATGGTTGAGAAAGTTAACATATAGTTACATACATCATACGAGTTAAATCCTCTCAGTATATATTCTCCACCCAAAAGTGTTGGTTGAACATGGACATGTCCATGTTCCATTCAGCAGAGTAGCATCGATTTGTTCCTTGGCTGAAAGTAGTTGAATGATTGTTTCAAAATATTTAAACTTCTAATCACATATATCAGTTTTAGCAAAATGGTCCTGAAGTTTCTAGGGTTAGGCATCAAAACGTTTGTGTGTAAAAATAAAAAATCAAAATTCTTGTCATTGGTTTGTTTTGGCAAAACCTAGTTAATTCTTTGAGTTTTGTTGTGAATTACTAAGTTAATATTCATTTTCCAAATTTAACTATGATTATAAAGTAGAGCCCGTAATAATCTAGGGGTTGGAGGAAGGTAACAAGATTGACTATAGCGGTTTTATAAAGAAAGTTTATATAGCCTCAATGTAGCCCAGATAACTCACCTCAATGGTATAGTAGTAGCCATCTATACCACACTATGTGATAGATTGATGTTGCATGAATTTCAATCTTCGATACAATCCCACTATATTCTATACCTCTCCAAATTCGATTCCATAAATTTACCTAGCCACGACCACAGTGCCCTCTAAATCAAGGCTTGAGTCAAATTATCACCCTCTTCTACACTCAAAACTGCAATTTCCATGATGGCTCGCTCAACCATTTACATAAGGGGTTAAAAAATGGCGACACACTCAGATGGAAGAATTGTTGAACAAGATATATGACGACATTCTAAACCTTTCTTTACCCCTCTACATTTTGGAGCATTATCTTTAAATTAGCGAACAACTTCACTGCCTTCAAATTTAGATCACCCACATCGTACCTGAAGTAGTACTTGATGCCCATTTTTTCCACTCAAGCACAGATACCTCTTATGGTGTCACTGTATCAGTTACAGAGGTCGATCTCATAATTGTTTCTATAGAAGATTATAACCTCGTGGCTACCTTATACACCCCTCTTGTTCCTTGCTTTGGTATTAGTTTCCAGCACAGCGCTCCCACCCTTTCAGTATTTGCTAATCTCAAGCATATTTCAACTACCCAAATCTCACATTACCAGTACGTGATCTTGTTCTTCCTACAACAACAAACCCTAACGAAGTTTAGGACCACACTATAAGAGATAACGCAATTTTGATGAATGAAATAGTGGTGTATGCTCCATGTGTTGCATTTACAACCACACCCTTCCCTTTATCATCAGTTCATAGCCACCTTCAGAATGTGAATGTAATGATGCCAATGCCAATGATGAATACATTAAATTAAATTTATAGATTAATTTTCTTAATATATGTAAAATCTAGCAACTCAAAAGTTTTCACTCTAAAACACAGATGATGATTAAGGTAATATCTCTTGTTTTTCACCGTTAGCAACACTTTTTCTCTTTTTATATGTATACTAGCACAGCTGCTAACTCGTGGCTGAGAACGCCGAAAGGTAGCAGCTGAGAACGTGTGTTCCCAATACATTGAGAACGCGTGTCTTCAATATAAAATGTTTGTGGTAATCCATCTGTGGTAATATGAAACGTTTGGTTGCATTAGGTTGATAAATGGAACTTGCCAATTACATATCCTTACAGTAATTTTTTAATTTGATTAGGTAAATGTTAAAAAGTAAACATGTTAACGGATGCCTTAATAAATGCAAGAAAGTTATGAACAATAAATCTAATCCATTGATTTTGGAGGAGGACTAAGAATATGCCAGCATCTTTAATGCATAGCCATCAAATTAAGGTTTAAGGTTAAATAAGGTTAAAAGATCATTAATTGTGCCCATTATTAATAGGTGTACACCTTTTAGCGTAATAAAACTAAACACTCCTTATTTTGAATCTGGATTAAAGTCAACTCTTTATGTTTTGATAAAGTGTAAAAATGGAGAAATTCTCTATTATAAATAATATTTATAATGGGAAGTTGAAAAATAATCTTAACAGACCTTACAAAAATACAAACAAATATCGTAAAATATAAAAAAGGGCTCAATCTTCGGGATTCTGAGCATCGTGTATTAACTAAAAAGTTAATTGAAGTAGGGTTTACAGTGGCTCCCATACTCTTTTTTCTACTAAGCTGTTATTATAGTCGAAAGAACCTTTACATTAAATACAAGAAAGCCCACCTTTTGATTAAGATGTCTGTTGAATTAGAAAAACTTTCTCCGGAAGCCAACAATCCGAATGTTTTGAACCGTCGCTGCTGAGAGAGATGGTCATGAAAACGACAAGCATAAATGTCAAACACGTTTGCACTTCACAGACAGGCCCGTGAATTAAAGTTGGGTTTACAGTGGCTATCGTATTTTTCTTGGTCTAGTTGTCGAATTTTATTATAGTGAAAAGGAACTTCAAATCAAACGCAAGAATGAGCACCTTTTGGTATGTTCTCTATTGAATTCTCGCTAGCGAAACTGAAAATGATGAACATAAATGTCAAACACGCTTGGACTTCACAGGCCCAGGGCATTCATCAATATAAAGGTGGTTTAGTCAACATTGCTTTGATTACGCCCAGCCATCGTCAAAACCCTGATTGTTTATTGTCATGTTGAATTTTCTATCATGGAGGACGAAGAGACAGACTGTAACAGCCTCGTCCATTCTGAGAAACAGCCATTTTAGATCAATCACTTCATTCAACTTTGACTTCTGTAGCTTTCTCTACCAGCTAGGGCCCACGGTTGGCGAATGCAACCGGCACCAACTAATAGTTTCTATTCATTATTCATATTAATAATAATAAGATATTCATTATCCGTGTTTTTAATAATAAGATGTGTATACTAAGATGGAATTACCCTAAAACGTTACTATCTCAAGTAAATTAAAGTAAAGGAAGAGATGAAAAATGAATATGGTCTCAATTGACCAACAGTTTTTGAACCAATGATTTTAATATCACCAGACTCTCCTACACATGAGGGACATGAATAGAATGTAATTTTATATTTTACTAAAATAAAAATAAATTAGTATTCACTAAATAATAACCATATATATAAATTTAATCATATCAACCATTAAAAAAATAAAATATAATTTTTTTTATTAAAAGGTATATAAACATATATATAAAAGAATACTACCATAAATCAATCACTCGTATATATATAGAAGTTCTACAATTGTTTTCCAAAGCTATTATATGTGGCTTTATGATGTGTATCATTACTTTTATTAAATAGTTATCATACATTCAAGTTATTTTCATTAACACTTCATTGATTCAATATAAAGCAGTTCAATATAAAGCAGAAACCACAAGTGGTTAGTATATATAGATATTGTAATTATGAAGCTTAGTTGGAAGTGGCTAAATACTATGTCCAAAAAAGATGGTATACACACAATGGAGTTGAATTATTTCCAACATTTTATTTCCAACATTGTAAAAACAAGGATAAAAAATAATACCACCATGGTAATATAGTAAAATAGAGAAGTAAAAAATAATGCCCACCACATTAGATCTTTTTAATTTTAGACCTATTAACACTAATTCTAATCATATGTGGTTATATTAAAATTTTAGAGGATAATTATTATGTATGTCTATATATTTTAATGAATTTAGATTATTTGAAATTTACTAAATATCATCTATAATATAGAGAGTATCATATAAATTACATGACGAATAAGGTGGATAGTAATAAAACAACATTGTTCAATGATAAAGAAGATGAAGATTAAGAATGTAATATAATGCATATAATGAGTAATAGATAGCTCAAAAGAGTTTTTTTTATAGCTACCCTTCCTAGATTTTTTATTTTTATGTCAATCATATGATAAAGAAGGTTGAAATGGAAGACCATTCAAACCTTTAACTTAGGATATTTCATTAAAGACCATTCCATGCATCTTTTTTTTCCAATATTAATAGTTTCTTTGTCCAATATCAATCCATTTGAATTCATGAATCCTTAGGAAGGACCCCAGTCATGAAACTATTGGAAAGTGGTTGGCACAAAGGATACTTGTATAAAATGCTAGCGAGTGAGAATTGGGGCTCCCATGGTATACTTGAAGTTTTGAGTTCATATGACTTTTATATATGGATTCTTAAGCACCTAGGGCCAATCAAAGCTAGTGAAGTGAGACTTATATTACCTTTTGGTTTAAATTCTCCCTATTAGTGCCTTGCAATTGGACATAAATTAGAATGATGTGATCTTTTGTTTCATGATTTTAGTTCTATCAATGTTTGATTTAGAGTTCATGTTACACTTTTTATTTCATTTTTTTTTTGTGTTCATGATATCAAATGATATTTAATTTATTTGTTATTCATTGTTTTACTTCAAATTTTTTTTAAAGGGTGTAATAATTTCTTTGTAATTCTATCTAATCAATCATTTCAAAATAGTGATAAAATGTTTTTTATGTAGTCTTATCCATTGTACAAACACTAAAGTGAATGCATAAAACAAAATAATCAAATTTATCCAATGTACAAACATTGAAATCAATTCACAATACTAAGAGAAATTGAATAAAAAATTAGTTGAAAATTATTGATTTTATAAATGCCTAACTTAGTAATAGAATTAAATCAATGTACTTGAAATTCCAAGAGACTTCCTTCACATTTGGATTTTGACTTCATTAGCCTAGAATTGAGTTCATTTGACCATTTTGACTTCCTTCACATTTGGATTTTGACTTCATTAGCCTAGAATTGAGTTCATTTGACCATTTTCTATGCAATCTTAAGCACCCAATCCCACTATAAATTTGATTTAATTTGAACTTATATGACCCCTCCGTTTGGATTATCACCATATGGGCCTCTAAAATTGGAGATGTTGGGATCATGTGACCTATTTTTTAGGGATTTCTCTTTTATTAGCATGTGATTTGAGGTTTATAAGAGAATTTGATTTTAATTATTTTTCTATGATCACACTCTTAGACCATCTAATTGATTAGCATGTGATTTGAGGTTTATAAGAGAATTTGATTTTAATTATTTTTCTATGATCACACTCTTAGACCATCTAATTGATTAGTTATGTGCTACCTCGCTACTTAATTCCTCTATTGAGAATAATGATTTTCTTACAATTCTATCTAAACAATCTTTTCAAAATAATGAGATTTTCATGTAACTTTTATCCACTATAAAAA
Source organism: Picea engelmannii (assembly GCA_009831015.1). Classification (NCBI taxonomy): domain Eukaryota; kingdom Viridiplantae; phylum Streptophyta; class Pinopsida; order Pinales; family Pinaceae; genus Picea; species Picea engelmannii. The sequence goes on along the minus strand of ML786002.1, from coordinate 54,935 downwards.
CATTGAAATCAATGCATGAAACATAATAATAAAATGTATTCACTATATAAGCACTAGAATTATTGTAATGAAAAATTTAGTTGAAAATTATTTACTTTATAAATATGGAAATTTAAACAATATAATGAAATCAATATACTTAGGATTCCAAGAGACTACCCTCCTTTGGGTTTTGACTTGATAATCTTGTAAATTTGAATTCATGTAACCTTTTGTTATAGATTTTTAAGCATCTAATCCAATCTAGAGAAGATTTTTAAGCATCTAATCCAATCTAGAGAAGTGAGATTTATATGACCTCTTCATTCATGATTTCATTTTATGTATCTTTACAATTGGAGATGTTAGAATCATGTGTCTTTTTACTTCATGATTCCAATTTTAGGTTCTTGTCATTTAAAACTCATGTGGTTCTTTCCTCTTTTTTTTTTTAATATGTGATTACACTATTAAACCATTTTAGTTGTTTTGAACACATTTTGACATGATGATCTATTGATTTCCATTTAATAGATACTTAATCATTATGTGTAATTATAGATTTTCCTTTTTTTTTTCATTTCTAAAAAGGAAAATGAATCTTATTTCACCGTTTATGATTTTTTGAAATGTATTATGTGTTCTAGGTGGGATACTATGGGCATACTTAGACACCAAAAAATTGGAAAAAGGAAAATAATTTTATTTCATCATTTATGATTTTTTTCAAATATATTTTGTGTTTTAAGTGGGATACTATTTTCATATATAGACATCAAAGTTTTGGTATAGAGATTTTTCATTAATCATTAGTTATATTTATAGATTTCTTATAGTTAAATTAAACTTAAATCTTTTTATTAATTAAAAAGTAAAGATTCTTGTTATATTTATATATCTCTGATTTTATATATAACATAAGGTTGATCATAACTTATTTTAAGGAAACTTTTATTTATATTCATACATGTAAGTATTTTCACCAATAAAATCATATATAGAATTTTTTAAAAGTTGTAAAAAAATATATCATGTTCTTTTATATTTATCATGAGATAAGAGTTAGTCCATGATATGTATTAAGTTCAAACAAACATTTTTGAAAGGTATTAAGTTTAATTTTTTTTTAAACTAATATGTTTTTATTAGTTAGTTAAGTTTAAAAAAATAATTAAAACATATATTAAGATGTCAAATTTAATGATTCTGACTCTTGTATTAAGTTCAATTTTTTAAAAACTAATATATTCTTATTAATTAATTTAATTTAAAAAAAAATTAAAACATATAATAAGATGTCAAATTCAATGACTCTCTTTGATTCATGGTTGTGAAAGTTAACATATAGTTACATACATCATAAGTTAAATCCTCTTAGTATATATTTTCCACCCAAGAGTGTTGGTTGAACATGGACATGTCCATGTTCCATTCAGCAGAGTAGCATCGATCTGTTCCTTGGCTGAAAGTCGTTGAATGATTGTTTCAAAATATTTAAACTTCTGATCAGACATATCAGTTTTAGCAAATCAATTCTCAAGTTATTAGGGTTAGGAATCCAAAACGTTTGTATATAATAATCAAAAATCTAAATTCTTTCCATTGGTTTGTTTTGGCTAAACCTAGTTAACTCTTTGAGTTTTGTTGTGAATTCTACTCTTGCTACTGCTATCTTATATCCTAACGTGCAACAGAACCAAGTAACAAGAACTCAATTACACTTTATTACTAAGTTAGTAGTCATTTTCCAAATTTAACTATGATTATAAAGTAGAACTCGTAATAATCTAGGGGTTAGAGGAAGGTAACAAGATTGACCATAGCGGTTTTATAAAGAAAGTTTACATAGCCTCAATATAGCCCACACAACTCACCTCAGTGGTATAGTAGTAGCCATCTATACCACACTCTGATAGTTTGATGTTGCATGCATTTCAATCTTCGATACAATCCCACACTTTTATATACGTCTCCAAATTCGATCCCATGAAGTTACCTAGCCACGACCACAGTGCCCTCTAAATCAACTTCAGTCAGATTATCACCCTCTTCTACACTCAACTCTGCAATTTCCATGATGGCTCACTCAACCATTTACATAGGCGTTAAAAAATGGGGACACACTCAGATGGAGGAGTTGTTGAACAAGATATGTGACGACATTCTAACCCTTTCTTTACCCCTTGACATTTTGGAGCATTACCTTTAGATTAGCGAACAACTTCACTGCCTTCAAATTTAGATCACCCACAACTTACCTGTAGTAATACTTGATGCCCATTTTTTCCACCCAGGCACAGAGACCTCTTATGGTGTCACTGCATCAGTTACAGACGTTGATCTCATAATTCTGTAGATTGTATTTCTGGATAAGCATTTTCGATGATGTCATAATTGTTTCTATAAAAGATTATAACCTCGTGGCCACCTTATACACCCCTCCTCTTCCTCGCTTTGGTATTAGTTTCCAGCACAACACTCCCACCCTTTCCCTTTCAGTATTTGGTAATCTCAAGAGAAAAGACATATTCTTAACCATTAGGCTCACTCAGGATTAATATATATAAACTAATAGTTTATTAATGTATTAGCTCAATATATAATAATAATGTATAAATTAATGTATTAATTTACATTAATATATGTAACATATTAATTGATTAATGCATTGCATCAATGTATTAATGATTAGTATATATAACTTATTTATTGATTGATATATTACACCAATGTATTACATCATAAATTATTACATTACACTATTGTATAAATTAAATTACTAATACATTAATGTATAATGTAACATATTAAATTATTAATATAATAATAATAATAATCTATTAATGCATAAAAATATGCATTGACTAATTAATTGATATATTAATAATCTAATGTAATATTATTGATACATTAATGATGTAATGATACATTAATGTATTAATGATTTAATTTAAATATTAATGCAATATTAATTAATATAATGCTAAATTATTAATATAATAATAAATTAATACCTTAATACATTTATTAAAAATGAATGTGGTTAACCATTATCTAATGTATTAATTAAATACTTAATTAATACATTATTACATTTTTAATAAATACATTAAGAAAGTTTTAATACATTGAGAAATTATGAAGTATTAATAAAATAGTAATATTTTAATAAAACATTAATAAATAGTAATAAGCTCACTAATAAAATATTATTAATATTAATAAGTTAATAAATACTTTATTAAGACTAATCTTTAAATTGAAAGCTTGTTGATCTTAATCCATTAATAATATAGATGCAAGACAATATAAGATAACCAAATTAAAAACAAATTAATTAATAATAATAATATATCATAACTAACTAATCCTTAGTGTTGATAATAGTGAATATATATATATATATATATATATATATATATATATCAAGGGTTAGAAATTTTTATTGTGCTACTAAGTAGTATGGGCTAATTTATGATTTAGGTATTAAGTGATTAAGATGTATTGAGTATTAATATATACAGTGTCATATGATTAGGGTATATATAGTTTAATTAGTCATATATATAGTAATAAGTTTCTATAATTAGAATTTTGCAGTAGGTAGTACAGGGTTAGTTAGACCTCTAAACCTAGGAATCTAGTCAAAAGTAGAACATAAACAAGCAAGGAAAAGGAGAAGGAAAGTGTCATACTTGATTTGATTTGTGAGGGTCTCTAAGTTAAATGAGAAAGCTTTCAAATTGATGATTAGTCCTAATGATGAATCCAAATTCAAATTTGAAAAGTCAATGACAAAATGACACTAATCAATATATTATTACATTTTTGATAAATACATTACTAAAATCCTAATAGATTAAAAAATTAATAAAAAATTAATAAACTTATAAAATAATACACTAATAAAATAGTAATACGTTACTAAAGTATTAATACATTATCACATTAATGTAATGTATAATTTAAACTATTAAATTACATTAATGTATAATGTAGTATTAATTAATTCATACATTAATAATGTAAAATATTAATTAATTATTTAACACATTTATACAATATTAATTAATACATTGTTAAAGTATTAATACACTAATAATGTAATACATTAACAATACATTATTATAGTAATTACAAAAAAAATACATTTATACATATAATACAATAGATTAATAAATACATTACTAAAATATTAATACAAATTAATAAAATACTAATACACTCATAAAGTAATACATTGACATTTATGAAGTTAGTAATATATTATTAAAATATTAAAACATAAATACTAAATTATTACATTAATGTAATGTAAAAAGGATAGTATTAATACATTAATGGGTAAGGTAACACATTAAATTATTAATACATTAATAATACATTATTTAAGTACTAATATTCTAATAAATACATTATTAAAGTAGTAATACATTAATGATACATTATTAAAGTATTAATACAATAATACATTAATTGAGGATGATCATGGTTAACTTTGGTAGACCTTGGTCGACTTTGTGAAGGAAATGTTGACTATGGTTGATCATGGTTGCCTTCACCATGGTTGACCGGGGTTTATTATGGTTGACCATGCCGATGGTTGAAATCAGGTTTTGTTTGTCATATTGTGACAGCAATTTTTTTTGTCACATGACATCGTAAGGTTATGGTCATCAAATTATGATGAAGGTTTTTTTTTGTCACATTATGGTGTTGGAATAGGTTTTTCACAGTCCAACAATGGGTAATGTTTGTCGCATTGCAATGTCAAGAAAAGTTTGTCTCATTGTAATGTCAGTTTATGTATGCCACATTACCACATTGGGTTGAGTACATCACATTGCGATAATGGTTTATGTTCCTTCTATTCTGACGTTTGGAAATGTCTGTGTCAATGCGACAATAGGATATGTTCATTGCATTGCAACACAAGGATATGTTCGTCACATTTCCATGATTGGGATATGTTCGATACATTGCAATGATCTATTATGTTCGTTAGATTGCAACAAAAGGGCTATGGTCATCACATTTCAACATTAGGAAATGTTCAACACATTGTGACGATAGGGCCCTGTTCGTAACATTGGTTTATCTTTGTTACATTGGGTTATGTTTGTCACATTGCGAAAATAGTGCTATGTTTGTAACATTGCAAAGTTACTATGTTTGTCAAAATGTGATGCTACTATGATCATCACATTGCGACGACAGGGCTATGCTCATCACAAAGGAGAATTCATCACATTGCGATGATGAGGATATATTCATCACATTACGATAATAATAAATGTCCATCACATTGTGATGACATGGCTATGTTTTTCACATTGCAATGATAGGGATATATTTGTAGCATAGCGATGTTATTGTGTTTGGCTATATCTGATGCTACTATGATCGTCACATTGAGATAATATGGCTATGTTCACAACATCGTGACGATGGGGCTATGTTCATCACATTGCGATGACGAGGCTATATTCATCATATTGTGACAATAATAAATGTTCATCACATTGCGACGACATGGCTACATTTGTCACATTGCAATAATAGAGCTATATTTGTAACATTGTGATGCTACTATGTTTGTCACAAATGAGGAGGTAATGTTCATCACATTGTGATGACGAAGATATATTTATCACATTGTGACAATAATAAATTATTTGTCACATTGCGATGGAAGGGCTATATTCGTAACATTGTGACATTACTATGTTTGTCAAAATGTGACACTACTATGATCTTCACATTGCAACAATATGGCTATGTTCGTCACATTGTGACAATATGGCTATGTTCATCACATTTCGATGACAGGCCTATGTTCATCACAAACAAGGAGGCAATGTTTATCACATTGCAATGATGAGGTTATATTCGTCACATTGTGAAAATAATAAATGTTTGTCACATTGGGACGGTGGGGCTACATTTGTCACATTGAGATGTTACTATGTTTGTCAAAATGTGACACTACAATGTTTGTCACATTGCGACAATATGGATACCTTCGTCACATTGTGAAAATATGGCTATGTTCATCACATTGCGACAATGGTGCTATGTTGATCGCAAAAGAGGAGGAAATTATTATCACATTCCAATGATGAGGCTATATTCGTCACATTGTGACAATATAGCTATGTTCGTAGCATTGCAATGTTACTATGTTTCTCAAAATGTGACACTACAATGTTCGTCACATTGCAAGAATATGGCTATGTTGGTCACATTGCGATGAAATGACTAAGTTCATCACATTGGGATGAGAGGGTTGTGTTTGTCACATTGAAAAATTATTATATTCATCACAAATGAGGAGGAAATGTTTATCACATTGCAATGATGAGGCTATATTCATCACATTGGAACAATAATAAATGTTCATCACATTGCGATAATAATAAGTGTTCATCACATTGTGACGATAGGGCTATGTTTGTCACATTGCAACAATATGACTATGTTCGTAACATTGCAATGTTACTATGTTTTTCAAAATGTGACACTACAATGTTCACCACATGGCAACAATATGGCTATGTTTGTTGCATTGTGATGATGAGGCTATGTTCATCACATTGCAACAATAGGGATGTGTTCTTCACATTACAACATTACTATGTTCCTCATGTTGTAACTTCTGATTTTGTTTGTTAAATTGCAACGTTGGGTTATGTTTTCACACAATGAGGTTTCTTTATGTTTGACACATTACAAAAAGAAAGTTTTTTCCATGTTTTAAAAAAATCTAACGAAGTGTTTCCTCTGTCACAAAGATAGGAACTTTGAACTGATGTGATATATTGTACATAAAAGGAAACTTTGAATCATGCATGTTCTAAGGACATTGATAACAAATCATCTTTAACTTTATAGATGATGGTTTTTACTTGATCTAAATAAATTGATTGCAAATCATCTTGAGGTTTCTAGATTGTGAATTATACTTGTTCTAAGGACATTTATAGCAAATCTAGTTGATTTTTACTAGTTCTAAGGTCATTAATAACAAATCATTTAATAATTTATACTTGTTATAATAACATTGATAGAATCTAAAACTTTGCATATGATGATTTATACTATTCTAAGGACATTCATAACAAATCTACTTGATTTATATGTTATAGACGATAATTTATGTTTTTTTTTTTTAAACTTAAAGGAAATCAAGTTGTTTTGTACTTTGGAGATGAAGATTTATACTCATTCTAAGGACATTGAAATAAAATAAAATTGAAATTGGATAATGATTTATTATTTTCATAAGGACATTTAAGTAGACCACACATGGATCATAGAGTGTATATATTGCACCATGATACAAACTATAACCATTATACATCCATATATAATTTTATATATTTTTCATCCACCCATAAAAAAATTCATTAAAACCCATATATATGTGTGTGTGTGGTTTTTAGTGAAAATTATATATATATATATTGAAAATAATAAATCCTAGACAATAGTTAGACCATATTCTCAAATCATTAAAATTAACATATCTTTTATTTTTTTGTAAGTTAGAGATATATATTAAAACCTTCTAGAGTCCAAAAATTACAGATGGTGAGATAAACAGTGAGACCGTGGAAACATTTTCCATATGGGAAACCAATGCTGCCACATGTCCATCTAGTTCACAGATGTTTAAACAGTTCATGATTACAGTAACAAGAGAAAAAAAAGTCTTGTGACAAATTATTGTGCTAAGCCTAGAAATGAGGGTGCCTCGCAGGGCTAGAGCCTAGAAAAATAAACTGTCTAAAGACATAAAAAATCCAGGAAAACCTATGAATGTCGAGTTCATCCTGGGCTTGGGCCTCACATCCGTTCCTTCTATGTATTTTTTGCAATGTCCTTGGTAGGAGTCTTGTGTCCAGAGTGGTGTGTAGGAGAGCACAAAGAAGAGTCTCCAAGTGCTCCTCGTGATGCTCCCGATGATCATCCCTATTCAGCAGCTCTGTTAGGTCTCACTTGATTTTGAATACCAAATTCTGGGTGATGTCCAAAGAATTATGCGGATTCATGAACTCGTCGCACCGAGCACAAGAGGGTGGGGGAGGAGGAGTAGCTGACATAGGTGGTGGAGCATCGAAAGAAGAGCGTGGGGAGGTGAAAGAAGGGAGAGGGGAAGAGGAAGAAGTGATGGGGTCAATCGGGCTAGGCAGATTGGATGGAGAGGGAAGGCGAGAGGGAGGCTAGTGTATAGGTGGTGGTTTTGGGCTGAGCTTAGGAGCGAAGACAAGGGAATTTCCCATACTGTCAAACCATTCCACCCTGCATGCCCACGAGGAGGACAAGGGAGGGAGATCCATAGTGGAGGCACGGTCTCGAGTCTGAGGAAAGTTATGAGAAACTTTTCGACCACTCCCTTGTGAGCCTTGCCCCGGCAAGTTATACCACGCCGCCCCACGCTTATATTTTTCTCTCTTCCTTGGCATCGGGAAGAAAACTAGGAGAGGAGGGATGAACATGAACCATAGGTGGAGAAAGCATGAGTTGAGACTGCAAGGAGAAAAGGCCGAGGTGTGAAAATGAGCAGAAGAAGCCATAGGTGCGGTTTAAAACCCATGGAGTCGGAGCTTACGATGGGACTGGTTGGAAGGCCAACCCATCACATTAACTTCGTCATCATCCTCGAGCGCCACCACTATAACTAGAGTTGTGTGAGGGTGGTAATGGGGATATGCAACTCTAAAAATTGAATGCATGGAGTTAAATGATGACGTTGGAGGGCAGGAGTGCAGTGTGCGGTGGAAATTTGTTGAGTGGATTGAGGCCAGGTGTCCTGCCATGTGTCGGAGAGCGTGATGTTCTTAGTGTCACCCCATCCAAGGAAATTAACATATCTTATAACTGTAACCCTAATAACCATTAATGCATGATTCTTACATGGTTAATTAGTAATATTAGTTCGTAATTATTATATGAGGATATGTATGTATAATATACATACATACCAATACATACCCTTAAAGTACCCTTGTAAAATATAGATAACTATTTATATGAATAATAACTAAAAATTATTAATGTATTATGTATAAAAACAATAAAGTATTAATAATAATAAAAATAATGTAAAATACTATATAAATTTAGTAAAATATTATTATTATGTATTAATTTATTTATTAATAAAATATCATTAATAATATTAATAATTAACTCATATTGATAACTAATATTCTTATATATTAATCATAAGTGTATTAATTAACTTTAACTTTAATAATCCTAACTCAAACCCTAATATCCCTAACCCTAATAACCATTTACTAGCCTTAATACATTTTGTTATTGATACATTTTGTTGACTAACAATATCCCTCATTTTAGGAGATGAAAAGTCATACTAAAGTATAGTGTTAAGAAGCATAGGACGATTGCTTCTATTCCGAAGAATGTCTCTAAACATGTGTGCATCAAATTCATGAATTTTGGATATTGGAACGAATTAAGGGAGTAATATTTATATAAAATAAATTTAATAAGCCATTTATAAACTTATTTTAAAATCCCTCTCTTGAAATTTTTCAATCCTCCTCAAGTTTCGATTACTTTCAAGTTCCAATTCAATGGAGCAATCAAAAATTTCAATTTCTATCTATTTAACAATTTAGACCAATTTAATGATTTTTTTTTTTTTTTTAAGTAAAAAGGGGTGAAATCTGTTATATTAAACCTTCAAAAAAAAGAAATACACTTGACATACAGGTGCCAGCTATCCTGCCTATACAGGAAACTAGGACAGTTGGCCTATCCACAGTAACATGCAAAATCAAGCCTCATGTTTCGCCACCCTACCCGAAGGAAACCAAGGTGCATGTCCATCGTCCTTAGTAGTATAGGAAAGTTTGTTCTGAAGCTAACTAAGCTAGTAATTAAAGAACTACAGCTCTGATAAATAGTAAAAGAAAAGGAGTTGGAGACCATAGGAAATAGCAGAACCTATTCGTCGGAGTCCTCACATCCTTCCTTTGCTTTGCCGCCATTGACAGGAATGGCATAGGGCTGAGCACGGGTGGGGCATTGGCGCCAAGGCGTGGCCCTGGAGTAGGCTGTGTAGAGCATGTCTAAGCGCTACCTCACGCGAACGGCCCTGAAAATTTGATCCTCCACCAAGCTGTGCACTTCAAAGATCAAGTTCAGGTGATCTAGATGTAGGAACGGTGGCGATGGTGGCAAATTTGTTTCAGCCTCCATTTCTGTGTGGCCTCGCATCTTCCTCTGCATCTGCGGGTCGACTGTGCATTCTGGCAGCTCCTCCTCAACTGGGCAGGTGTCGAATTCTACGTTCGGAGCGTCGCTGGGGGCGCGAGTCTCGTTTAAATTGGGTGTTGGTGCCGCTTGTCCAAAGCTCGTCGGAGGGTCTCAATTATCCGGGACGATAAACAGTGGGCTCTCAGAGAAGTCTGGTGGGAGATCTAAGGACAAGGCTTCTTCGACATAGGTTCGAGGGGGCGAACTTGCTGATGTGGTGTCACCTCGTCGTTTTATTTTGGCCAAGAGAAGAGCTCTTTCAAAACTCTTGTGCCTTTTCTTTCTTGCATCTGTCGCGCACCAGCCGGCTCCTCTATGGGGTCTTCCCCTTGCTCGTGGCATGGTGAGAGCGAGGGCAAGTGCCAGGATGCCTCCTGCGCGACGGTTCTTGCTCTACTCAACAAGCTTCAAATGCATTCTGAGAGGTCCGGTTAAATGGATAATGACATAAACCATGGCTGCCACCATTAACGCTGAGAGCTTAATGCTCTGGCTGGCCGACCCTTTCTCACGCGTGAGAGGCTCCATCAATAACCGGTGGCCGACGAAGATGAAAGCCTTCATAAATGGTTGTAGCTAGAGGTGAGAGCCACCATAAATGGCCTCTCCCTTTTCACCTCCACGTGCCCATTCTTTCCACTTGGCACCCCATCCGAGGGAGACCAATTTAATGAATTACTCAAATTGAGTGATTCATTTTTTTAAACTCTTCAACCAACAGATTTTACATAAAATCCCTTATCAAATTCGTTGAAGGACGAGACGTAATTGTCCTTTGAGATGAACCCATCATGGCTTTATTATATTAACTTTCAGCAATTATTACTTCTACCGTACAAAAACCTAACTAAAATTTTATGAGTTAATATTTATTTTTTTAAAATTCAACAATTTAAAAATGAACAAAATAATTATTTTTGGGTTAATATTTTTTTTTAATTCAACAATTTAAAATTGAATAAAAAAATTTACAATCTCATTATATGGAGCAATAAAAAATTACAATTTTCATAGGTTTAACAATTTTAATCAATTTAATAAATTACTAAATTAAAAAATAAAATAAAAAAATAAATAAAATCTACCCAATCAACCTCAAATTCTGTAAAGACTAGTTTAAAATTGTTTAGAAATTATAACGGTAACCTTAATAACCAACTCACTTGCACAATCATGATTCACAACCAATTCCCTCGCACTAACTATAATTTTTACTATTATTTATATTAAAAACACATGGACACCTAGTAAGAAAATGGCTCTTACTTATAAAACAAAATGAAATCACAGTAAAACATTTAAATTTAAATGCAATAAAACACATGTAAACCATCATTGTTATACTAATCACCGTAATCATATTTTTTTAATGAAAAACATATACCTTTTAATTTTTTGTGACTGACAAGAATATTCATAGCATATGAATCATGTCCATTAAAAACTTATCTATAAATAAAAGTCCATTAAAAAGATTTACACCTATGGATATAATTAATTTTTTTTTGTGAATATATATTGTTACATACCTAACATGCTTCACCTTCCTACACTGTAAAAAATTACTCTTAAGGAGATCACTAAGTTTGACATGGATGTTCTTGTTCCCTGAATTGAAGTTCATTGATGAGAAAGGACATACAACACAAAATGTGATTATTTTGAACCTAACCTATATAAACTCCAAACTATATGCCTTGGTGGTGTGAGTTTTATTAAAACTAGTATCATATTCTTCCCATAATGTTAAATAGGTGTTGATATTGACAAAGGGATTTGTACAAAGCCCCCGAAACAATTTATTAAGATTAAATCTCTAGTTTTGGACACAAACCTATGAATTAGGTTTTGAGTTACATTTTGTTTTTTAATTTGGTTCCCATACCTTCTTACGAGGCATAAATACCACCCTTAAGTCACTTACTATGGTTCAACGTCATATTAAACCTCGCGATCCAGTCACTACCCTTAAGTCACTTGCTATGGTTCAAGGTCATATTAAACCTCGCGATCATGGATGGGCGACTAAATCACAAATTCATATTAAACCTCGCTATTATGGATGGCGACTAAATCACTAATTTTCAACTCCAAACTCTAACATAAGCCCAAAAAAACCCAATTTTATTATACCCTAACTTGCAAATTGGAACCTTAATCCTTATATAGGGCACAAATTACACCCATCATCCATTTAAGATGGTTGAGGGTCATGTGCACTTCTTTTAATCCATAGAATAGAATCATGTATCAAGAATTACATCTTGTGTTTTCAATTATATATCATGGGTAAATTCATTGTGAGAACTATCCTTGTGCCACCTTATCCATGAAACTAGGTCCATATTGCTATTGCTAAACTAATATTTTATACTTATGGATTGTATTGATATTATCTGGTTCTCTTTTGGAAATGGTCTTCATTATATCACATGTCCATTATATCAGAGGTATTCCTTCATTAGATGATGAAAGTTTGTTGAATCTAGTTTACGGTAAACGATAACAACAAACAATTATTATGGTGTATCAATATAAATTCATTAGTGATACTCTTATAATTTGGAAATACAATAAAAATCAATGATGTGGTTGGTTGATACCAAACAAACTGGAGCAAATGCTAGCCATGGATAGGGTATTGATTTATTCTACTTTCATATTTAGTTTGGGCTTGAAGAAAAACACACATGCATTAATTTTTTTTCATATCCACAATTATAAAGTGAGTAGTATTAAATTCTTTTACTTAATAATATTTAGTGTAGTTTAGTCTTTGCTTTATAGTGATATTTTAAATAAATATAATGAAAATATTTGTAATAAATTATGTATTTGTAATAATGGAATAAAAATATTTACATTTTAATTTAAATCTCTCTATTTAGGAAATTGGTTCCCAAGCTCCCATTTTCTTGATGTTGAAGCTCCCAAGTTCTCAAAATAGTTTAGAGCCAATTGGGGACGTTCCCTACTAGTTCCCAAGCTCCCAGAATCCCGGGAACGAGTTTCAGATATGTTGAAAATGTTGGGAGTGGTTCCTGTGCAACTATGGTTATAAGTACTACATTAATTTGTTATATTTCTTCTTTTCCCAATTTAAAAAATATATTGGTTATTTATTTATTATATATAGAAAAAGAGTCATACATCCAATAGAGGACACCATATCTCCAACTAAGAATTGTTATCGAAGTTTTACACCTCAAAGTGTTTCCATCCTCCACAAAGCATAAAAAGATACTATATGACCTAACAGTTTATAACTACCCATAATAACTATCTTTGAAAGACACACAAACATAGGCATATTTAAACCAATAATATTGTGCTTGGAAGAGATGTTTTGTTTGTAGTCACCTCTAACACCAACTCATGGCACCTTCTCCTTTCTTCTCTTATCCTTTAGCACTCATCTCTTTACTCATAGTGACTTTGACCCTGAAGATGACCCCCAAAACTGCACTGCATACAACTTCAAATTTCCATTCAAAAATCCTTAGTGTATGAAGGATTTTTTGTTGGTCTTCCTTAGCCTTCTCCAACGCTTGAACCACTAGGGTTTTCCTTAGACTTCTAAAATTTCAAGGTGAATTTGGCATCCCTATCAGATATAATTTCCTTGGGAATCCCATGCAATCTCAATATTTCTTTCATGAAGATGTTGGCAATGTCTATTGCCTTGCAAGTGGATTTTACTGAAATGAAGTGGGCAACCTTGCTCAATTTTTCCACAACTACCATGTCGGCATCATTTTGTTTGGTCGTTTAGTGATGAAGTCAATGGAAATGATTTCCCATTTCCATTCTGGAATAAGCATGGGTTGCAATAGCCCCGTTGGGTGTTGATGTTCTACCTTGACCTGATGGTACTCTATACATTTATCCAGATAATCAAGTCTGTCCTTTTTCATTCTTGGCCAATGAAATAGTTTCCTAAGTGTTGTAATCATCTTCTGATAACCGGGGTGACCAACATATGGTCTTTTATGAATCTCCTATAATATCCTACTAAACCCATGAAAGATCTAATGTCAATGATATCCCTCGGTGTGGGCCAATCCATAATGGATTTGATCTTATCAGGGTCAACTTCTACTCCGTTATCAGAGATAACATGGCCTAAATAATTGATTTTCCTTTGGAAGAAGTCACACTTACTAAGTTTAGCATAGATCTTGTTCTCTCTTAGTACTTTACTAAATTTAGGTGTTCTTCATGCTCTTCCTTACTCCTTGAGTAAACTAGGATGTCATCAATAAAAATTAATACAAATTTGTAATATACCAGATATAAAATGTATGCAGAACAGAAATAAAATGCTAGTAATGGCAGAATAACAACAATATAACGAGAACATTCACCACAATAACACTGAAATGATATAAGAATAACAACAAAAATAACACTTTGAATATGAAAGCAATGTTCACGGGCCTCTTCGAGGGGGCAACCTCTAGTTGAGAAGAGCTCTATTACAATAATATCTAAGCTAGGGTTCTCATACCCTCGAATCCTATTTATACTAAAAAGAAGCATCTAGAGGAAGATCCTTCTAGAAGCAGAAGCTTCTATTAGGTCTTCTTACATCGGCCTTATTCTATTTTATTGAAAGGCCTTATTAATATTGACCTTTATTACATATGAATATATTTTTCTACCTACGTGTGGGTTAGGACCCTAACATGTCCGCCCCCTTAAAAACAACCTTGTCCTCAAGGCTTGAGATGAGGAAATTGCTACAAAATGGTAGTTGGTTCCCAAGTGGCATCTGCTGGAGTTGTATCTTTCCACTGGACTAGCACTTCTTTGATGGTTCTCTGACATAGGCGACGCTGATGCTGGTCCAAAACTGCTTCTGGTTGTAGCCAAATGGATCCTTCTTCAGCTAACTCTGGAAGGTTGGTTTGGATTTGGCACTTAGCTGCAATCACCTTCTTTAAGCATGAAACATGAAAAACAGGATGTAGCTTCGAATGGTTGGGCAAAGATAACTGATAGGCGACTTGTCCCACATGCTTGAACAAAGTATAAGGACCATAAAATTTGGGTGCTAGCTTCTGACAATGCTCGGCCTTGAGGGAAGTTTGCTTGTAAGGTTGCAGTCGAAGAAACACCTGATCTCCTTCTGCAAATTGACGTTCAGAGCGACCTTGATCTGCTTGTTGCTTCATGTGATTCTGTGCCATGACCAAATTCTCTTTGAGGGTATGGAGAATGACCTCTCGAGATGTAAGTGTTGGGTCAACCACCTGAACCTTCGAGGCACTCAGTAAGTATGAGAGAACTGAAGGTGGCTTATGTCCATATACCACTTCAAAAGGAGTCATGCATGTAGTTGTATGGTATGAAGTGTTGTACCACCATTCAACTAGGGGTAACCATTAAGCCCATTGATTTTGCTTTTCTAAGGCAAAACACCTCAAATATATTTCCAAACACTTGTTGACAACTTCCATTTGGCCATCAGTCTGGGGATGATAAGATGTGCTAAGATGAAATTATGTGCCTTGTATCTTGAATAGTTCTTACCAAAAATTACTTGTGAAAGTTGGGTCGCGATCAGAAACAATAGAGTGGGGTATGCCATGAAGCTTGAAAACCTGATCCATGAATATTTGAGCCACTATGGGTGTTGTAAATGAGTGTTGAAGGGCGCATAAATGATCGTACTTGGAAAGGCGTTCAACAACCACCATGATGATGGATTTATTTCCCGATTTAGGTAAGCCGGTAATAAAATCCATAGAGATATCCTTCCAAATAGCATGTGGAATCGGAAACGGTTGTAGTGTGCCCGATGATTTGACTGTTTCTCCCTTGTTTCATTGACACATGTCACATTTAGCTACAAAATTACGAATGTCCTATTTCATACCATCCCAGAAAAAGGAACGTTTGACCCTGTCATAGGTTTTGGTGAACCCGGAGTGGCCTGCTATGGGTGTAGCATGAAGCTCAGAAAGTACCGTGGATTTAAGCTTTGATTTTTTACTTAAATACAAACGGCCTTTGTATCAAAGTTCCTCATGGAGCCAAGAGTACCCTGGGGAAGCTGGAGCATTGGACTGCAATTGTTTGATCAACTGTGAACTTTTGGGGTCTTGTAGCCATTCCTGGCGAACGGCTTGGAGCCAATATGGTACAATGAATGAAATAGAAAAAGGGGATCCTTCATCTTCATATTTTCGGGAAAGTGCATCCGCAACCACATTGTCTTTTCCTTTCTTATAAATGATCTCATAATCATATCCAAAGAGTTTAGTCACCCATTTTTGTTGTTCTGGGGAGGAAATGCGTTGTTCTAGAAAATACTTGAGGCTTTGATGGTCTGTCTTAATTTGGAACTGTTTCCCCAATAGATAAGGATGCCACAGATCCACGACATGTAGAATAGACAACATTTCCTTTTCATAGATGGATTTTCCCAGATTTCTTTCAGATAGTTGCTTGCTGGTAAAGGCCAAAGGTCGACCCTCTTACATAAGGACAACACCAATTCCTTTCCCTGAGGCATCACATTCCAACACAAAGGTCTTTGTGAAATTGGGAAGGGCGAGGACTGGAGTGGTGCACATGGCCATCTTCAAGGTTTGAAAAGCTTGAGTAGCGACTAGAGTCCAAGTGAAAGAGTTCTTTTTTAGGAGAGCAGTGAGAGTTGTTGCAATCTTCCCATAATTCTTGACAAACTTGCGATAATACCCTGTTAAGCCTAAAAATCCATGCAATATCTTAAGAGTCTTTGGGTGAGGCCAGTCTTGCATAGCTTCAATCTTTTTAGGATCCACCCTGATGCCATCTTTGCCAACCAGATGACCCAAGTATTCTACTTCTGAGGCGCCAAAAGAACATTCAGACTATTTCAGGAAAAGTTGGTGCTGAGAGAGTAGATGGAGAACTCAATCCACATGAGCAAGATGGTATGTCCAGGTTTTGCTATAGATGAGGATATCATCAAAGAAAACTAAGACAAAATGGTGGAGAAAAGTACGGAAGACATGATTCATGAGGCTTTGGAAGGTGGAGGGGGCATTACACAAGCCAAAGGGCATGACCAAAAACTCATAGTGGCCCTCATGAGTTCTAAAGGTAGTCTTGGGAATATCTGCCTCTTTCATACGTATCTGGTGGTAGCCTGAATGAAGATCCAGTTTAGTGAAGAATTGGGTGCCACTCAATTCATCCAGGAGGTCATCAATGACAGGAATGGGGAATTTGTCTTTGATGGTAAGTTTGATGAGGGCACGGAAGTCAGGACACATTCGCCAAGAACCTTCTTTCTTCAAGACCATGACCACGGGAGATGAATAGGGGCTCATACTAGGGTGGATAATGCCTACATTAAGGAGTTCTTGGACCATTTTCTCAATTTAATTTTTTTGGGAAAAGGGGTGACGATACGGATGGATATTGGGAGGAAGGCTTCCTGGTACAAGGGGAATGGAATGATCATGAACACTGCGGGAAGGAGGGAGGCCTTGGGGAGTGGAAAATACCAATTGATGTTTAGAAAGGATGGCTTGGAGGTCTTGCGGTACGAAAGGTGTCTATGTTGCTTGTATGGCATGGAGTTGGGCGATAACACCAGAATGACCCTTTTTGAGCAGCTTTTCCATGTGATGGGAACTAATGATCTCAGGTGAACCTGTGGTGATGCCTTGAAACTTATATTGGTGGCCCTCTTGGTCGAATTGCATGGTTAATTCTTTAAAATCCATGAGAATGGGACCCAAAGTCCTTAGCCAATCTGCACCTAGCACAATGTCACAACCTCCCATGTCGATAGCAAACATATGGGATTTCAGGTGGTAGTCACCAATTTGGAGACGCACATTTTCACAACGCCCTTCACATTTCATGGAACCACCATTGGCAATCATGATTTGGAAATTATTGACGGCATGGATGTAGCAATGAGTTTCTTGGGCAATGCGACGATGAATAAAATTATGGGTCCTGCCACTATCAACCAGAATGATGACCTTTCGATGCTTGATGTAACCAATTAGCTTGAGGGTTTGGGGAGTAGAGAAGCCAGTGAGAGCATTGAGGGAAATGACTGGTTCTATTTCGGGAGGGTCTGAGGGAGGGGTTATGTCAGTGGATTTAGGTGATTCAGACATAGAGGGAGTTTCTTCTTCTTCTTCCAAAATCTCTTCGGAGATGGCCATAAAAATATTTTGTTCTTTACACTTGTGTCCCGGGAAATATTTTTCATCACAGTTATAACAAAGGCCTTTGAGTTAGCGTTCAACTATTTTAGCCCGGGTCAATTTTTGGAGATTTAGTGGAGCAGAGGGAGTAGTGGGATTTACAAGTTTAGGGCGAGGGATGAAGAAGGTTTTGCGGTTTGGAGAAGATAAAATGTGTTGTGCTTCTTTATCTCTTTTGGTAGCCTCCACCCAACTCTCAGGTTGAGCCATGAGGACATGGGCCCGAATTTCATCCTTTAGGCCGCTGATAAAAGACTCTCGGAAAAAGGCATCAGACATGCCCTCTGTTATAAAAACCAGGCGCTCAAAGGCAACTCTAAAGTCTTCCACTATTCCTAATTGTTTCATCTTTGTCAAATGGCCCAAATGGTTGGTGTCAGTGTCAAAGCATTCATAAATCTCTACCACAAATTGTGTCCAAGCAATATACCCTTGACGAGAATTTTTTCTCCATTGCCACCATTGCCAACGTTCTTGATCTAGATGGAGAACACCATATAGGAGTTTGGCCAAGTCATCTGTAATGATGTATAAAGAGAAGTAATGTTCCATTTGGGTTACCCAACCAGTGGGGTCCGAGCCATCAAATTTGGTCACATCCACCCATGGAAGGCGTAGGTCACATAGAAAGTGATGGTTCTGCAAGGTATGGGAATGAGAGGAATGGTCACCTTCAGTATGTGGGGGTGAGGAAGAGGAAGGGTTATCTGTAGGGATATGCAGTTTGGTGCAGAGTGCCGAAAAGACTGATTCAAGCTAGGTGGTGAGGTCTTGTTTGATTTCGCCCATTGAGGATTGCATGGTTGTATTGATGGCGACGACATTGGCACTGAGTTGTTTCACTTCTTGTTGGGTCTCAATGAGACCAGACTGCAAGGTGTTGAAGTGAGCTTCCAAGTCTTGGCTACGAGTATGGGCCATGAGGATGGGGGAACTGAAAAGGGGCGGGCGGGGTAAAAAAAATTTTGCCGAAAAAATGATATGGATAAATGTGATAAGGGCGAAGAGATGAATCCAATGGAATAGGGATGAAATAATGGTGAAAAAATTTCCAGACTTTTTTTTTTTTTTACGTCCGGTCTGAAGAATACTGCAGAGATGAAATGCCCAAATGCTTAACCAGAAATAAATGTGTATTTACTTGGCAACCCGAACACAATTGTGTGGAAATAGATCTTGTCTCTTTTAATTTGTTTATGTTTTTGTCCCCAAGGATTAGGTATTCAAGGGTTCTAAAGACAAGGGTTTGCCCTGTGCTATAGCTCTCTGATATACGTGTGGGGTCCAACAGTAGTACTCGGCCCAATATCTTAGGGAACTAACTAAGGAGGATAGACCATACCCTTAGCCGTACTACACGACTACCCAGGTACTAGAGAGTATCTTCCTGAGTGTTGTTCTCGGTTACACTATAGCAGTCAGGTGGCCAATCAGTTTATCTAAAGAGGGCTTCAGGTAATCTAGGTTGATCCATACACAGGTGTTGTCTGATGAGCTACCACTCGAAGGGGTACCAACAGGGGTTACAAGGGTGGCCAACAAATGTGTGCTTAAGTACCACTTGTATTTCCTGCGTGTATGAATCCCCCAACCGCGGGTTTATGCGCATAACGATAGATCTTTGTGGCTTAAAGACGCCAGAATATGTCTCTACCCTGAAAAAAAATTTAACCCACACTTTCTGCCGAGGAAAGTTCTCTGATACCACTTGTAATATACCAGATACAAAATGTATGCAAAACAGAAATAAAATGCTAGTAATGGTAGAATAACAACAATATAACCAGAACATTCACCACAATAACACTGAAATGATATAAGAATAACAACAGAAATAACACTTTGAATATGAAAGAAATGTTCATGGGCCTCTTCGAGGGGGTACCTTCAGTTGAGCAGAGCTCTATTACAATAATATTAAAGCTAGGGTTCTCATACACTCGACTCCTATTTATACTAAAAAGAAGCATCTAGAGGAAGATCCTTCTAGAAGCGGAAGCTTCTATTAGGTCTTCTTACATCTGCCTTATTCTATTTTATTGAAAGGCCTTATTAATATTGACCTTTATTACATCCGAATATATTGTTCTACCTACATGCAGGTTAGGACCCTAACAAAATCTATCCAAGAACTTGTTGAGTACATTTTTCATCAACACATGAAAGTGACCGGTGTGTTGGTGAGACCAAATGGCACCACCACAAATTCATAGTGTCTCTACCTTGTACTGAAGGCATTTTTATAGATGTCTTCATCCTTGATTCGAACTAGATGATATCCATATCTCAGATCAATCTTGGAAAATTTGGTGGCACCTATTAATTGGTAAAATAAGTCATCAATCTTGGGTAGGGGTACTTATTATTAATTGTCACTTTATTGATTTTCCTATAGTCCATGCACAACCTGAGTGTGCCATCCTTATTTTTTACAAATAAGGTTGGTGCTTCCCAAGGAGACACACTGGGCCAAATGTACCCCTTGTCTAACATTTCCTTTAGTTCCAATTTCATCTCCACTCACTATGGGGTACTCATCCTATAGGGTTCTCTATACATTGATGTTTCTCCAATTACAAGCTCTACTGAGAAATTGATATCTCTCTTGGGAGGTAACCTTGGTACCTCTTCTAGAAACACATCCTTCAAAAATTTTAGTATAGGGTGCTCTTCTAGGCTTTGTTTTTGGTCCTTAATGGAATCTAATACGTGTATTGCATACAAATGGAACCCCTTCCTACAATACTTCTTCATTTGGAGGGATAATATCTTTCTTATTGAGACAGGTTTTTGAATTCCCTATAAAGTTCTTCTCTCCCATTTGTCATCTTCACATTCTAAGGTTTTGTTATAAAAATCCATTTTAGCTTTATGGGAAGCCAACCAATCCATGTCGATCAACATGTTGTATGATCCTATAGGAAGGATGTTTAAGTTTTTTTTAGTAGTAAACCCATTCAAAATGACTATGCATGCTGTTACGACCCTTGTTACCCTTCTTTTTGTTCCAGTGGTCAGTTGTACCAGCCATGGCTTAGTGTATTTTTCTTGTTGTAATTTACACTTCTCAAGAGTTTGAGGAGAAATATAACTCATATTCGAACCAGGTTCAATCAAAATAGAAATAAGATGGTTGTTGACAATACCTTCCTTTTCCACCACTGAGGTTGCATGGTATACCTATTTATTGTCCAAAGTTGTATGGAGTTTTGGTATGCTTCTAGCCACATCATCAACTGTGGTAGCCTCTTGGGTGTTGCAAACACCCTTGTTGTTTGGCTTCTTATGAGGACAGTCTCTCAGCATGTGTTCTTTTCCACAGACCCAACATTTTAGTGGTTCCTTCTTTGTGCTTTCAGTCCTACCCAGAGCTGATCCAATAGTCTTATCTCCACCTTGAGATGGGAAGTTCTGTTGATTCACATTTTTGGTAGGGAAACCCATCCTAGGATTCCTCCCAAAATTCTTAAACCTTCAAGGTTCAACTCCCATCTTCTTGAATCCTATCTTCTTCTTTTTCTCCATTCCTTGGGGTTTTCTTCTTTTTGTTTGAGTTTCTCGTAACAGTATCTAGCCTTCTGAACGGTGTCCTCTTGGATTTTAGGTTCATCAAAGTCAATCATGTTCCAGAAGGATTGAGGTATCCCACTAAGAAATTGTTGCATATTTACCTTTTCATCCTTTATGTAGGGTACCTCATTAGTTCCAAAAATTTGTTGAGGTATTCATCTATAGTGAATTTTCCTAATTTGAGCTCATAGAACTCCTTCATATTTTAATCATAGTATTGATCCAAAAGGTACTTCTTCTTGAAGTATTTCTCAAACTTATTCCAGGACAACCCCTTTTCCTGGATTCCTTTTACATTTCCAAGGTCTTCCCACCAGATATAAGTCTTTCCATTCAAATTGAATAGCTATTCAAGCTTTCAAGTTCTCAGAGTAGTTATGAACTCTGAAATACTTCTTTAAGACGAGTATCCAACCTTTTTCCTCTTCCCCTTTTTTTATCTCCCCATAAAACTAGGTGGTTTGTCTTTCTTAAATTCCTTGGGGTCCCTGCCCTTGGAGTACTTCCTTTTCTACTTCCTTTTCTTCCCCTTCTTCTGGGAATGGGAACTGGTATTACTACTGGAAATTTCGGTTGATCTTTCTACTCCTTCACTAGAGAAATCCTCAAATGAATATTTGGTTTTGGCATGCGTCTTGCCTCCATGATGATCCTTCTTGAGAGGGTTTCTTCTTGCATTGTTGGTTTCAGGTCCATGATTCTGCATTTCAGCTAAACTATGGGTATTCTTAGGCCGGTGCTTGTCCATGTTGTTGGTGGCTAGCCCATGTTTCATTTGTCGTTTTAATTCTGACAAAATTTGTAGCAAGACTGCATTTATCTCGATTTTGTTTTCCTGCTCCTTCATTATCTAGTCATTGTCAGCCTTAAATATTTGAAACTCTGTCCTAAGACTTCTCATGGTGTCAACCACTTTTGGAGGGCTTTCTGCAATCCTCCTTTGATCAGATTCTTCTTATTTGTTATGGGAGCTCTCCCCCCATTCATGGTGGATCACCATCATTGTTTTTAGAGCTTGTTTGGAAAATATCAGACTGGTTAAGTGCTGAGAATCAACAATTCTCTGTTAGTCGGCTTGTCCATTATCTAAAAAATAAACACGGTACATTTGTAAATTGATATTATGCAGTATAAATCTAGTGTTTTACAGTAGTATACAATCCCTATTTAGTTGTTCAAAAAAACGTATAATCGTGTTCCTCTCCCTAGTACGAAGTTTTTTGATAAATTCACGTGATTAATTACTTGTCAGCTTATTATTTTCTATATTTCAGGGTTAATCGTTGCACAATGAATTATGTTTGGATTCCATGTGATAGGTAAAATGGGGACTCAAGGACCATAGGGATAGACGGTATGTGAATATCCATCGTTGGTCGGGGTTTTCGTGGTCACATTCTGGGTGGGTAAGCTTTCAAACTGTAATTGTTGATTACAGTCGGGTCAACGGTCCACATTGTCATACAACGTGGAAGTGGTCATGCCTTACACTAAAGGTTTGGCGATTCTGACGAGAAGTGCCCACCTAAGCCACTCTTGAGTCAACTAAGGTTACTTTGTGATCGTCTCTTCCAGGAATCCATTAGGGAATATGTGGGGGATCATTAAGGCCATAATTTCATTCTAATGGGTGAACAAATTAACTCATGGTCAACAAATTCCAACATCCTCAAAGGTCTAAGTACATAGTCATGTGACTGGGTAGTAGTAGGTCCTTATAAATGGGGTAAGACAATATATCCTTCCCTTTATAATTTTTCTAATAAAACTTATTTAACTCATTCATGATCCCAAGTAAGTCAAGTGTAGTTTCTTTCTCTCATACCACTTTGTAACATACCCGACCCCTTAAAGATTCTAAGGTATGGGGTATCCATTCTTTTCTTTTTTTTTCTCGGTTTATCTAACTTATCTTACTTTCTTCCATATGCATCTCCAATGTTCTTTATTCATGATATTTTTGATAAAAACACCTTTCTATTCTCCTATTCACGAACTCGTGGACTCTCGACAACATATCATTATAATTCTCCTTCCACAAGTCTACCTGAAAAATATCAACACTTAGTCATTTCTCCATCTTTGTGGATTTGTTGACCCATAGACTCATGGAGGTGTAATTCTACGATATTAACTTTCATGAGTTCAAGAAGTCTCAACACTTAGTCATTTTTTTCATCTTCGTGGACTCTTGGACTCTCAGACTCGCGGAGAGCTAAATTCCCATCACTCTAACTTTCATGAGTTTGTGGATTCATGGTACTTATCCATTTACTTAGCCATTTTTCCATATTCTACCATCATGTGGAATGACACATAGGGTGACACTTGTGCACATACTTCTTGATACATGGCATTTATTAGGGTGACATGTGGCCTCCTTGCGTCAGGATACAAGGTACTCACATAGGGTCTCCATATCATGGGTCTGACGACCCGATTTCAATGACACTTGACTCATGTGGTGATCTGACAAGGACTCTCCCTTTCCCTTTTCTCCAATCATCAATTAGCACATGCCCTCTTGGGACACAGTGGCGATATTAGTCAGCAAGGTATGCCATGATGATTTCACCCTTTTTCCTTCATATTGTTCCAACGAGATTCACCGAGATCTACTATATATTTTTCATCGTGACCTCACCCCAATGGATTTTATAGGTCATTCCTTGGCTTCTAAGGTCATTTTGACCAGGGGGCTCCGACTGTGCTAATATCCACAGACCTAACGGTCTTGGATCATCCACAATAACTCTCGATGAATCAATGACCCTTGTTGATTTTAGAATATATACTTGTGCTCAACACCGACGAAGGATCAAGATATTTACCTTTCATCCCAATCAATGAATAAGGTCACATCTCAACAATATCTCGATAAAAGGTCTTGAATTTATTCATCGTGCCAAACCCACGACCACGATTATTCTTAAACGAATTAGGACTTTTCCATTCGATTAAAAGTATGTGTCTGGACTTAGCCATTTCATAGATATCTTTCTTCGAGTCCCTCTCAAGTCTTATTGAGCCTTGATAATTCTCACACTTGACCAAGGTACTGCATGGTTTCCTTCGGGATTCTTTACAGTACTCTATTCTTTGAAATATTGGTTGGGCTCAGGCATTTGAACATCATGGCGCATGACAAACATACGCAAGGGTATGTGTGTGTGTGTGTGTGTGTGTGTGTGTGTGTGTGTGTTTGTATATATATA
>ML786002.1:0-17130 GCA_009831015.1 Picea engelmannii | reverse complement strand
TGAACTAGTAGGAGACTAAGGGCTCTAAGGAATAAGGCCCCCGCCTTATTGCACGCCCCTTAGAATCATCGTGAGCGACTGTCGCAGTCGGCCCTCACGGCATCGTGGGTCCTCTCGAACTAGGTAATCATTAACCTACAGTTCGAGCCAGGGCGGGAGTGCTAGCAGGTGGTGGCAGGGCTGTTGTCCACCCCTCTCCCTCAACCTCTCTGCAATTGTGTGTGGCCCCTTTACTCCATATGTGAGTCAAGTCGGCAAGCTATCGTCAGCCTGCATCTCCAATAATCATGTCAGAAATGTCGTCATCAAATCATCAATCAAATAAAACATCATAATAAACATATCAACCCAAAAGCACACTCCCTGACTCAGTCCGGAGTCGAAGGGGGGTTCTACCGATGCCTCTGCATCCTCAGGGTCAAAAGCCCTGCACACTCAATCAAACTGAGTCAATAGCACCCGTCTAATCAAATAGTAACACATCATGTCATCTGTCAATCACATCATAATCAAATATAATAGGTCTAATGTCAAAAAGGGTCCATCTCACTTGCGAGCAAGTGTCCTCAAATAATAAGTGGTCTCAGTGCGCCAGAGCGGGATGTTACACAATGGTGCACTGGGGGTTATATCAATTGGATGCTTGACTTGGCAGTGCATCGATAGCCTAGTGGGTGAGGAGAATATGTCTCTATACTCTTCCACAATCCCGCCCACTTTATTCTAATGCAAAGAGAGGCTCTGTGTAGAGGTCAGGGATGTGGCGATGACCTTCTTCTTAGTGCGAGCACAGATAAAAAAGAAGTATAACTTCTCAGTCTATGAAATGACCTTACTGCATTTCTTAGAAGATATTAAAGAAATAGCGGTAGGTGGCTCTACCTCTGGTATCCTATATAATTTTCGACAAAAAGTAGGGTCTAGACTCATACACTGTAATAATACTCATACAAAGTAGGGTAGTAATAACACTGTAGGGTCTAGACTCATATACAACATGTCACTTCCACAAATATGGTTGGCCTAAAAGAACATCACATATTTCAAGGGGAGAAATATCACACAATACCTCATATTTTAAGGGCTTGAAGATGTAGGGAAAACAACATTGTTGGCTGACACAAAGATCACATCCTTGGCAAATCCAGCCAATGGTGTAGGGATGCGGGTGTAGTGATATCGGCAGGTCTAGCCACTTGACGACCTCTGCTGAAATCAATTTCTTCTAACTGTCGCTATCGATAACGAAATGCAATGGAGTCTCCTTTACCCACATATGTGAGTGACATAGGCGTTCCCCTTCCTCTAGTTCTTCTGGTTTTCTTGGTTGGAATTTGGTGGTAGCAACAGTGGCACTAGGTTTGGAATCCATGATTTGCTTCCCACTTTCTAGATTTGATTCAGAGTCGAAATCTATCTCTGACTCGCAAGCTTTCAACTCAACCACTAATGACTGCTTGGAGTGACATTCTTCGGTGTTGTGCCAAGGGATTTTATGGTATTTACACCATTTTCCTGTGTCCTTCTTTGACTTCTCATTACCCTTATTGGGTTGTAGCTTGGACTAGTTGTATTGAAAGCGACCATATTTTATGTGTCCCTTATTTTGTGGGTTGGGGCTGCCTTTTCACTACTTATGCTGTGAGGAGTTTGTAGATCCAAAATCTCGCCTCTTCTGCTTAAATTTTTGCTCGATCTTGACAGCATATCTATAATCCGCACCTAATGATGTGATGTACAGAAACTTCATTTTTGTTTGAATGTATCTATGCAGACACCCGCAATATTTGAGCACCAGATGTCATTCAGAGTATTTGATACCCAATTTGGTGTGCAGGGTATGAAAAATATTGGTGAAATATGGTATTGTATGGTCCCTTACCTGATGTAGCATGGTCCATCTTGTGTACTGGTCCTCGTATCTTCCAATAGAGTAGTACTATTCTTTAATGTCATCCTTGAAAGAATCCCATGTGGGGGCGACCACAAATGTTGTAGATTCCTTTATCGCCCTTTGCTTAGAGTAAGTATCCCACTAGTCCTTAACATGGGGGACAACCTTGAGTGAAAAAGTAACATTTTCCCTGTCGAAAAATTTGTGGACCGAAAAATACCATTCGTGGAAATTCAACCATTTATCTATAAAATCCACATATATCAGTACTTCAAATAATGGAATATAAAAAATTTCTTGTACCTTGAAGGGGGTTTCATGGTTTCTTGACAAAGATGTGTCTCCTATGGGCAGCTGCCGAAGGATATGTGAAAATTTTTCCATCATTTCATTCATTTGTCGTGCAAGGGATTTCTCGAGCAACATTTTAAAAGGATATCCTGCTCCATCTTCTTTCTTATCGTCCCCCATGGGTTTTTTTCAAGCTCTGTCGAGGACATGCATGAAGAAAAATAAATGAAGAGGAGACCTCTTTGATACCACTGATACAGATTTACGATAATACCGAAAGGAATAACAAGTTATGAATATGATAACACATGATATAGAGAACACCAATATATATCTAGTGAACAATAACTTATATTGAATAAATAAAATAGGTTGAAACTGTAAAACTCCAGACCTGAAAACAACTTGCTCGAATGGTGGTAGCTATCTCTGAGAAGAGATGTGGCTACTATGTGCATCCTTCTAAGAAGAATGATTACAATGAGGCTCTGAAGGCCTTTTTAAAATTACTCGTGAATGCAAAAACCCTATACATCCAAAAACCTAACCCTAGGAGATGAAACACCTAAAGTTATGTGGGCCTCGATGGGAAAGTTGGTACCTCAACTTCCCAGGGTCATAACTTTTCCATACAACCTTTGTTTTAGGTGCATGATAGCTCGTTGGAAAGGTATTTTCAATAAATACATATTCTGTCATAAAAATCTAACTCAATCTACAGTTTGGCTATGTAAATCCAAAAAAACATTGTTTAGGGCCCCAAAACATTATTGGAAGTACAAAAAGATGTACTGACATGAAAAATTCAAAAATAAGTGAGTTGGATTAGGTGGGCGGGAACCAATCTCCACCTGGAAGCTTTGTAGGGCTTCAGAAAACCCTGAAACTGCAGAACCCACAATTACAAAGAATTACAAAAGAATGTTCTTAAATACCAACTCTGAAGAGGAGCCAATTGCAAGAGGTGGTTGGCTACCAATATCCACCTGGATCATGTATTCACTTATATATTTCTATTTGATAATGAAATTGGAACTGTAATTGTTTCCTCAAAATATTTGTAACATTGGTATGAGAGCTAGGTGAGTGAAAGAGTCTCATTCGTAGTTCCACAGGTGAGTGAGATCCCGAGAAAAGGATTATTGTGTGGTGTTGCATATTCATGTCGAGACGAGGATCGTTGCATGGTGCTTTTGGGAGGTGAGAAGAGGAGAACTCCATTTGTGCTACAATTTTTAGAGACATATCCATTGGAGAGATCGACTGATAAAAGGAACCACTAAGTAGTGAATGTGCCCCATTCACATCCACATATAGATGGAGCATGTATGCTCCCCATTCGCACCCACATACAAGGAAGACGAGTCGCAAGAAGGAGGATCGCCTTTGTGAGAAATTCAACAAATCAGATTTTGTTGTGTAAGAATTTCTATTGATTGTTGTTGTTTATACATTAACTTAGAAAAATGCATAAATTAATTTCTATTGTTGGGGTTTTCCTTTCTCGTAAAGAAAATTATCAATACTGGTTCAGGAAAATCAAGCATACTTTGATTTTTAATGATTTGTGGGATGCTATTTGTGAAAATACTGGTGATAACTTAGATGGTAGCTCAAATGAAAATGAGAAAGATGACAGTGAGCTAGAGGAGACTATAGATGCCAAGGAACTTGCAATTTGGAAAATCAAGGACAAAAAGGCCTATGCTTTGGTTGTTGCCTCAGTGAGTGAAGAGGTAAGCAGACATATAATTTCTTCTAACACTATTTTTTCATCCTTAAAGAAACTCAGAGATATTTATGACTCTCATTCTGAACTAGAAATTATTCAAATAATAATGAATCTATTCAATTTAGAGATGAAATATAATGATCCAATAAAGCTAGCCCCTGAAATTAGAGCTCTTTATCATGATATTAAGGCCACTGGTGTAGAAGTTGATTTACAACTTATATCTTTTATCAAATCTCTTTACCCCAGTTATCCACACTATCTTGAATCTCTTCAAGCTAGTGAAAAAATTAAAAACATGACCTTTGATAAAAAAAAAAATTGAGAAAATCGCATAAAGAGAAAAAGCCTTTGGGAAGGAGGAGTCAGTTTTGAATGTCGAAACTCTATGTCTTGC
Source organism: Picea engelmannii (assembly GCA_009831015.1). Classification (NCBI taxonomy): domain Eukaryota; kingdom Viridiplantae; phylum Streptophyta; class Pinopsida; order Pinales; family Pinaceae; genus Picea; species Picea engelmannii. The sequence continues at coordinate 12,816 of ML786002.1, read as the reverse complement.
AGAGAAAGGGGAAAAGTCCAATAATTATCCTTCTAGACATAATACTAGCAACACAGGTCATGGTGGAAAGTAGTTTAGAGGCACAAGAGGTAAAAATTATCAAGGTGATAGACAACCTTCTCAGCAAAAACACGAAAACAAAGATAAGCAATCTATACAATGTTATAGATGTGGAAAAATGGGTCATAAAACTAGTTTTTGTAGAACTCCTTGGGACATGATTCATGATAAGAAAGAGAAAAATCAAGATACAAATAAGCAACTACCAGAGAAAGGTAATCCTCCTGAATCTGCAGATTATGTTGTCACACATTGTAATCTTGGCATTGAATAAGTGTTTAGTACTTATTTTTCTTCTTGGAATGACACTTGGTTATTATATACTGGAGCCACATGTCACATGACATTTAAAAAAGATTTATTTGAGACATTCAATTCTCAAATTTATGGAGTAGTTTATTTTGTTGATAAGTCACAGTTAAAACCTTCTGGAATTGGTTCGGTTAGACTTAAATTACGAGGATATGTTGATTATATACTCCATGATGTTCTTTATCCACAATTAAAAATAAATTTAATGTCTCTTATCCATATAAGAAAGCAGGGCCATTCAATTCATGTGTTTGATGGAATCATTGATATTAGAAGATATTCTGATAATATTATTGTCATGACTAGAGTGGAAGATGACAATGTTTTAAAACTAAATGGTACATCTATGAATGCTCATAACTCAACAAATTTGTCTCATCATAGTGCTAATTTGTCTTCCAGTTTGTTATGGCATGCTCGATTTGGTCACATTAATTTTGGGAGTCTCGAGCTTATGAAGCACAAAGGAATTAAAGGGATTCCTACAATTCCAAGACAACTTTCTCAATGTGATGCATGTATTTTAGACAAACATAGTAAACAACCTTTTCATGACTCTATGTCTCTAGCTTCTAGAAAGATTGGCCTTATTCATTCAGACTTATGTGGGCCCATGCATGTTCCATCCGCAAATGGAAATAAATATATGATGACTTTTATTGACGACTATACTAGGATTTTTTGGGTTTATCTATTAAAAGAAAAATCTCAAGCTTTTGATACATTCACAAATTTTCAGTTATGGATTAAAAATGAAACTCAGCTCAATATTGGAACTTTTAGAACTGATAATGGTGGTGAATATACATATTTAGATTTTGATAAATATTTTCTTAACAATGGTATCAAACATCATACCAGTGTTTCTTTTAATCCACAACAAAATGGCATGGTCAAATGAATGAATAGAACTTTGTTGGATATGATTAGATCAATGATGTTTTTTAAGAATGTCAATTTAATGTTTTGGGGAGAGGTAGTTTTTTTTGTTGTTTACATTAAGAATAGAAGTCTTTTGTTTCACTTCAAAATAAAACTCCTTATGAAATGTGGCATGGCCATCTTCTAGTTGTCAAGCATTTAAGAGTTTTTGGTTCCACCTATTATGCTTTGATTCCTGAACAACAAAGAAATAAATTGGAAGCAAGAAGTAGAAAATTCATTTTTTTGGGATATTCTAATACTTCAAAAACTTATAGACTTTATAATGAAGCAAACAAAAAATTTATTGTTTCTAGAAATGTTATATTTCTTGAGTTTGACAAAGATGAAATCACTATTGACAAACAACTTGCTCGACTTATCGATTTCACTCTAAAAAATTATATCATGAATGGGATAATGAACTTCCAAATCTTGAAGTGGAGATTCATGTTCTAGATCAATCTTTGAAATTTTCTTCTACAATAACAATTTCTTTTTCTTTTGATTCTCCATTAGAGAACGAGGGAGAAGAAAATTTGAATGACAACAAGGAATCAAAACCTGTCCTTGAATCAAATCTTGAAGAACGAGCTTGAGGAAACATCACAATAATGAGTATGTAGATCAACAAGGCCTAGGACATTTCCAAGAAAATATGATGAGTTTGTCACATTTGTTTCCAGAAAAAGTGAAGAAAATGCAGGGGATGTTACTTCAAACTCGCGTAATAGTTTCCATAGTTCTTTTGATTGTGAATTAAATTTTTATGTTGTTGAGGAACCTGCTACCTTTCAAGAAGCAGTAACTAATAATGTAGAAGTACAATGTAGAGAGAGTATGATGCTCTCATAAAAAATGGAACTTGGAGGTTGGTGGACCCTCCATTTAGAATAAAACCTATTGGCTACAAGTGTGTATATAAGAACAAATATAAATTTGATGGCTCTCTTCATAAACCAAAGCAAGACTTGTAGAAAAAGGATATGCTAAAAAATAAGGTGTTGACTACACAACAACTTTTTATCCTACTGCAAAATGGGGCACTATTCGAACTTTGTTCTCTTTAGCAGCTCAAAAAGGATGGAAAATTCATCATATGGATGTTAAGAGTGCATTCTTGAATGGATACTTGAAAGAAGATGTCTATATGACTCAACTTGAATGTTTTACTGTTAAAGGTCAAGAGCATAAGGTATCTAAACTGGTAAAATATTTATATGGCTTGAAGCAAACGCCACATGCTTGGTATGAAAAAGTAATTGAGCATTTTCTGAAACTAAACTACAAACATTTCAATCTAGATGATGCATGTCTATTTGTCAAGAAATTTGGAAAATCAGTTGTATACCTAGTCTTATATGTTGATGATCTACTAATCACAGGAAACAATGATGATTATATAGTATCTCTTAAGAAAGAGCTAAAAAAGGTTTTTTCCTGCTTCGTTATTATTTAGGAATTGAAGTAGGTCAACAACCGAAGTACATTTTTATTTCTCATAAAAAGTATGTTGGAGAGCTATTGAGCAAATTTGAGATGTAAGATTGTAATTATGTTTCTACTCTGAGGGAGAAGAATCTAACACTTACTTCAAATGAAGACAGTGCATTTGAAGATCCAAGATCCAACAAAGTACAAACAACTTGTTGGAAGTTTAATTTATCTTACTACTACTTTATGCATCAACACTGTGAAGTTAATTGGAACGCAGCAAAATGAGTGCTCAAATATTTAAAAGGCACTCAATCATTTGGAATCAAATACTCTAAAGTTTCAGACTTATTGAGATTCTGATTTTGATGTAGATAAAGAGCATGAAGTGTCTACTTCGGGTTATTTGATGATTCTTAAAGAAATAGTACTTTCTCATTCTACAACCGAAGCTGAATATGTTGCAACAACTCAAGCCTCAAAAGAAATTGATTGGCTTCTAAAAATACTTGAAGACTTGTAGGAGAAGCAAATGAATTCAAAGCCTCTACTTGTTGACAACACTTCTACAATTCAATTAGCCAAGAATCCAATATTTCATTATCGAATGAAGCATATCAACACCAAATATCACTTGATTTGACATCATGTTGAAGTCAAAACCATTCATCTCGAGCAAATCACTCACATCTTTACTAAGGCATTGGGACAAGAAAAATTTGAAATATTATTTTGAATGATGGTTGACATGACAAATGTCACTTCGGATTAAGGGGGAAATGTTAACTAATCCTTCGATATTTCGTTCTGGTTATAATTAATAGTTAACAGTGAAATACTTAAATTGTCAAGTTCACTTATATATTTATGTTTGATAATGGAATTAAAATTGTAATGTTTTCCTCACCATGTCCTGTAACATATCCTTGATCACCCACTCTTAGGCTTATTGTTTTTCCATAATAACACTTATAATTAGTGACTCGAACTAGGAGTGTTACATTTACCCTACAAATATCTACACCAATTCTCCTTTACCCTACAAATAGTGACTTCAACATATATGATAGTACGTTTAGAACGTATCTGCCTATGACTTCTCATTGAAATATCTAGGACGAGGACTAGACTTCTTTAGCTAAGATCGAACATGTATCTAAATAAGAAACCAAAATCAGGGTCAAAGCAGGGATATTGTCCCATGTCAGATATTTAGGTATTCCACTAGTTTTGACAAGACGTCCAGAACATTGTCCCCAAAAGCTTATAGTCTATAAACACGCCCAAACCAATTCATCAACCAGATTATAGAGTCTATGCTTTAGGATCTAGCGCTAATGGTGCTTCCATTGTAGTTTGAATTGGTCTAGCACTAAGGGCGCTTTCATTGTAGTTTGATTTTGTATTCAAGGTAAATTATTAAAATGAGGATTGTGGGTTTAAAAGGGCCCATCAAATAGTTGATAGAGTCTATGCCTTAAGGTCTAGCACCAGTGGCGCTTTCACTGGAGTTTGATAAATGAGGATTGTGCTTTCACTGGAGTTTGATAAATGAGGATTGTGGATTTAAAAGTCATTAAACCTTATGCCAAATGATGGACTGTACAACATCAGTACTCAAATTTTACTATAGCCAAAAGAAAGGTCTTCAATTCATAGTAATGCTGATTAAGTCTTCTATTTGAATTACAAGAGCGTTCTCCGAATGCCCAGAACTGGAAAGTTTTGGAACTCCAGAGAGATGGTCAGGGAAATGGCGAGCATAAATATCCCACACGCTTGCACTTTACAAACAGGCCCATGACACTCTATTCAATATTGGTTTGATTATCGTGGGTTGGTACTCGATTACACCCAATTTCTAAATCGTCCACACCTGGTTTGCTTGTTGTCAAGTTGAACGTTCGATCATGGAGGAGGGAGCTACAGACATTAACGGCCTCGCCCACTGTGAGAAACATCCATTTTGGATCAACCAGTTGTTTAAATTTCGACTTGTGTAGTTTCTCCATCAACTCCGGTCCAGGATTGGCGAATGCCAGCTACACCAAACAATAACCCGAATCGATTATTCATATTAACAAAAATGAGATGTGTATACTTACGGAATTACCCTAAAACGTCCGTACCTCAAGTTTTCGGTTTTGCAGTGTCATTTTGAGCTCTTCGAGCATGCTGATTCCTCCCGTGTCTATGCTACTAACACCTGGAATCGAATACACACTCATGGTTTGTTAGAACATAGAAATAAAGCTGTCACTGCATGTACTGGAAAAGAACTACTAAAAATGAGGTAATTACCACTCATGTCGAGGACGATATAATGCAAATTCTCTGGACTGCAGTTGGCTGAGTGATATTCTTCTTCTTCTTCTATCCATCTGAGTACCCTACATATGTATAGCAGATAATTTACCAATTAAACCATGCTCAGTATGCTGTCAATTGAATCAAACAGTATGCTGTCAATTGAATCAAAGTGAAGGAAGAGAGGACAGACCTCTCTCTCATATAGTTGCAATTGGCGAAATAGATAGGGGAAGAGAGGCTAAGTATTAAAATGCCAGAAATGCGTGCTGAATGTGGATACTGCTCCTTGTTTCTGTATATTGACGTGCCACAAATGTTTTCCAAAACTGCTATGCGTGGCCTGATGACGTGCAACATTACTCTTGCTACAGAGATGGATACCTGCACCATCCATTCAAGTTATAGTCCATAGCTCCCCATTTAATGAATTGAATGAGGAAATCTCAATCAGCTAAGTATATATACATACCGCAATCATGAGACCTATTTCAAAGTTGCCAAATACTACCCCCATAAAGGCTGCCATGCAGACAACGAAATCGATTTTGTCGACCCTCCACATGTGGTAAGCGGCTTTGACGTCGATTATTCCTAACATTGCAGAAACAAGGATGGACGCCAATACCACCATAGGGGTGTAGTGGAATAGAGGAGTCAAGAACAGAAGAGTTATCATGAGAGAAGTAGCCATCACTAAATTCGATACGGCTGTCTTGCACCCCGCATTGAAGTTCACTGCTGATCTAGAGAAAGGACCTGCAACACCGAAGTTGATTATTTTAAGCCTGACCTCTGATAGTGTGCGAGTTCTATTAAACATAGATCCATCTTCTATTGAACAGAAGGGATAAAAAAATCCAAATGTTAAAATATACAAATGCAAATATCTTCTGATAAGGTTAGATTTATTTTTGTTAAATTACCCTCATAAATTTAATTTTAAATTGAAAGAAAGACCGATTCTTTATTTTTTTAAGATTGAAAGGGGATTACAGAATCGCTTCTTCATTGCAAAATTGGGGTGACAGTGTCTCTTTTCTCACTGTAAGCTGTAGAGCTTCGCATTGATTGGGCGAGTAAGGCAGACAACTTACAGCAGGAGATCGTAGGTTCAGGAAGTTTAGATTTGAATAGAGCAGCTGACAGACATTGTTTCGAAAATTTCATTTTTCCCATTTATGATTATCTTCGGATGCATCTCCGAATCATATATTATGTGGCTTTGTCAGAATGCGCTTCTTACTGGATCGATCAAAATGCCTTCAATTTGCTTTACCAGATTCTAGCAAAGATGGCCCGACCATATCTATTTTGATGGAAACAAAGATTTTGAAAAACCATTATTAGATTTGGATTTTTTTTTATCAGAACTTGTTAGTGAGAATGGGTCTGGTTCTGCATCGCTACCCAGGTTCATTATTAGATTTGGATTTTTTTTATTAGAACTTGTTTGTGAGAATGGGTTTAGTTCTGCATAGCTATTCAGGTTCCAAACTGTCAGAAACCTAAAAATCCAACTTTATTAAGAACAAATTCATTCAGGTTCCAAACTGTCAGAAACCTAAAAATCCAACTTTATTAAGAACAAATTCATTCAGTGTCCAAACTGTTAGAGACCTAAAAATCCAACTATATTAATAACAAATCCATTCAATGATTTTGCAACCATATTTAGATGGTCGAGTCACCAAGATGAGCAATATACGCAAACAAATCCATTCAGTGATTTTGCAACCATATTTAGATGGTCGAGTCACCAAGATGAGCAATATCGAGCCCTAATGTAGGTAGATTATAGGTCATGGAATCTGAATGCAAATTCAAAAAAGGAGCATTGAATGTTACTGTAGATAAATTATAAACAATCGAATTGGAATGTAAATTCAAATCAAACGATCTATAATATAATCTAATATAATCCACTTGTCGTAGTATTGAATAGGTCATTGAATACTGTGTCGTAGCATTGAATAAGTCATTGAATACTGTGTCGTAGCATTGAATACTGTGTAGTAGGTTATATATTGACCATAGCATTGAATAGTTCATTAAATACTGTGTCTTAGCATTGAATACTGTGTAGTAGGCTATATATTGACCATGATTAATAATCAATCTGTTGAATAGACTTTAATGTTGGAGTAGGTTGTATATACACATATATTTCTCTATATATATCAAGATAATTTAGGATATATATACTAGCTACAGCAACATTAAAGCATAAACAAGAAGCTGATTTTTCATCACTGTATATTGACTACCAGTGATTGACTACCAGTCACAACAGCATCAGTCGAAGTTCTCGAAATATGCGCAGCCAAGATTTTACCCTTTTTTACTACATTGACCGAACCTGCTTTGAACAGCCTAAACAGCTGACACTTTAAAACACAAAAGTACACTGAACAGCTGAAACTTTAAAACTCAATAGCACACTGAACGGCTGATTACGCTCCCAGGGAATAAGGTGGAAAAATACCTGTGGTTATGTAGCAAGAAGTGCAGGAACCGACTATATTCATCATTCCAATAGCCATCATCTCCTTGTTGCCGTCGATATGGTAATTCTTAAACATGGAAAACGTTCTTCCAACGGCGATCCCTTCCTGCAATAACCATTTGATATATATAGAGAATATACGACTGAGATAAACTAATTGAAATAATTCTTCTATAGATGAGTAAAGGAACATGTCAGGCCTTACAGTGAGGGAAATGATACCAGAAATCACTCCAGCCTTCAAAGTGATCATCAGATATTCTGTCTCGAACACCAACATATCCAAGGAAAGGGGATTTAAACCCTTTTTCAAATGACCAACCTATGCCCCTCCAACATACATAGTAATGGTTAGAACATAATCATATCAAGCCAGTCATATAATACATTTATCCTAAATTTGAGATTCCATACAATTTGGATTCCGTGATTCTCTGCACGCGTGCAAAAGACCAAGATACTTCCAAGAGCTACAGACAGAAGCGGAGCACCCGCGGCTATCAACATGAGTTTCGGTCTGTTTTTGCTCTGTCAATTTCACGTGAATATCCCGAGCTATCAGACAGTGTGGATTCCAATTCAGCGCATACTCTCAATCTGAAATGGAGGAGAAAAGCAGCACTTACGATGTAACGAGAAAGAAGAAGAAAGCACAGAAAGCAGATTCCCATCACAATGCTTTCCCACCTCCACTGAGCGAAAGTAAGAGTTAAAACCAAGCATTAGCACACTATATATATAACATACATAACTAATGTGTAAGCTAGCTAGGTAATATGACATGGATTAACCTTGTCAACTTGTTTAGAAACTGAGCTCATCACCGAAACTACATCTGTTTTACTTGTAAAGTGTCTTAGCCCAAGAATCACTTTAAGCTGTTGTAAACACACAATAGTAGCTGCTCCCGCCATGAATCCCACTATCGTCGCATGGGAAAGGAAATCTATAATGAAACCCAACCTGCACCGTAGAATATGAAATTATCTACAAGCAGAGGTTTTCAGGGCATAGAAACCCTAAAAACAACAAAGCTGCACCTTACTCAGAACATAAGGGGCACGATGATCGATTCAATAAATTCCATGAAGTGATAAGCATGAATGAGTACCTGAGAAGGCCCAATGAAGCTTGGAAAACGCCAGCAAAAAACGTAGCAGTGAAAACCAAACGCATATACAAGTGAGGATTTCCTTCTGGAGATACCTCACTCCCAATCTTGGATGCTAGAATAAGCGATACAACTGCCACAGTTCCCACTGCCAGGTCTTTGGAACTCCCCAAAATTACATATATTATAGGTGGCACGAAGCTAGAATCTGTGATATCCAAACACCATATACAGTGATCACAAACATAACTAAACTCTGTGTATATTAATAGCCAGAATAATATTAAGATGCTTAGTGGGTAACTTGATTTTCTTACAAAGCCCTATTATTGGAGGCAAATGAGCGAGTTTAGCATAGCTTATTCCCTGATATAATGAACAAACAGTCAATCAGTATACAAAATCAGATTAAACAAAACAATACTGGGTTAGACTTGAAGAAATCCTTACTTGAGGGATAGCAAGACTGGCTATGGTGATGCCGGATATGACATCGGATTTAAACAAGTGAAAGGAGTACTTTGGCGCCCATTGGAGGACTGGAAAGAGATATTGAAAACCCATCAACAACTTGCGAGAAACGCTGCTCTGCTTCCTGATTTCCCTGAGGGGATCATCTGGAAACAGCATTTCCTTGACAGCCTCCTTCAAACGATGGCGTGCGCTCCGAGGAGGAGGAACCATGACCTCGACCTTCTGATCACGATCATGGTATTGCACTACAAACTCCAATTCACCCTCATCACTGCCTGACTTCATCACTTTTACAGAGAGATTTTAATCAGCCTCGTAATTCTGATGGGTCACTAGAGCCTCTTCTGGTTCTCCAATGCTGCGATATAAATAACGTGTTGCCAGTGGGATTGATGATTTCCAGATCCGAAGATTATGGCATTTAGAACTACTTAAGATTTGCTTTTCTCAATATAATATACTTAAGATTTGCTTTTCTCAATATAATATACTTAAGATTTGCTTTTCTCAATATAATATGCAATGTGATGATGAACCATTGGAAAAATCTATATTTGATGTCTCCTTCAATACTCCAATTCCCAAATTGGACCACCCCCCATTCCAAATTCGTCCACCGACCTATCAACTGGACGGAATTTCAACTTTACTTACCGCACCGAACCGAATTTCCATTGATGGGTATATAAAATGATCATGCTAATTTTATTTTATTTCTGCCCTTTCCAATCATTCATAGAGGCACAGTTTTCAAGAGCCTGTCATTTCTTTATCATGACATAGATGCACCTAAGTTTCTGCTCATCGCTAGTGAATAGCCGCACTCCTTGATGCCCCCTTACACATAGCTGAAGGCTAATCATCTCTTGTATTGTATAGATACATTATTTGTGAGATGGTTTATTTTTCCACGTGTGAAATGAGTTTAGTTTATGATATATCTCGATCTTCCCCACTTGGGTGTTGTGACAGCACAAACATTTATAAATATAAACACTTTATTTGGCCGGCCATCAATGGACTAGCTAGTAAAATAATAGTTTATTATTTTAAATTTGTATAATCAGTATAATAGTTATGAATGTATGTTTTTATTTTGTGAGTTATATATTTAAATATAAAAAAAATAAAGTATATACACTTTCTTAAATGGAATCAAATAACTACATAAGAATCCTTCCTTTATTCCATAAAGGAAACAATGATATTATTAGTAACTAATGGAAGAATATAAGATTTGCACTTTGCATCAATTTTATGGAGAAATACCAATGGAATAGGATTTACATACATTTCTCACTCACAATAGTGTCTAAAGTGCTAACTAGCTAGCCAACCTACCTTAATAGAGGGTATAAACAAATTCTTACCAACGCACAAAAGGGATGTGCATTTATTTATGCCCTATGGTTCCCCTTACGTGAATAGGGTGTACATTGAGTTATGTCAACGTGGTCCCAAGGTTCCCCTTTGATTTTTACATTTAAAGAGTGATGGCATACTATGGTTCGCCTTATGTAAATAGGGTGTACATTGAGTTATGTCAACCTAGTCCCAAAGTTCCTCTTTTGATCTTTATATGTAAAGAGTGATGACATAATTATGGTTCTCCTTAAGTGAATAGGGTGTACATTGAGTTATGTCAACTTGGTTCCAAGGTTTTCTCTTTGATTTTTACATGTAAAGAGTGATGACTATCATGCTAAGTTGTAGTCAAATAGTAAGAAACATTGTAAGTTCCTAGTCTATGAGATTTAATATCTATATATAAAAGAACAAAACCCCAATTTATTGGTATTGAGGGTGATTAAAATTTTATATGTATTACTTGAACATTGCAATGTAAAATAAATAATTTATTTTGTAGTTACAAAAAATACTTATGGGAACTTGCACAAACTCGATGGTAGAAAAAATGGCAATGGGATGCATAGGAATGCAAACACACAGGAATACACTTGCATTTTTAGAAACGTGTATGTGTTCCTAATCATATAGCTTTGATGCTCTCAGAACCACCATGCATGCTTTCCAACTCATACTTTTCAGGAATGTGTGTGCATTCTTGACTAGAAGTGTGCACATGTTTTAGAACGTGCATGGATTCCTAAGAAGGAGCATGGATATTATTTAGAACATGTATGCATTCTCAAGAAGGAGTGTGCATGTGCTTTAGAATGTGCATATGTGCTTTAGAACATGCATGTGTTCCTAAAAAGGATCATGCAGATGTTCTAAAGTGCATGTTCATTCCTGTTAGAATGTCTAGGGACCGCAGACCGATACCTAGTGCTCAAAAGTGCTAATGGTACCTATATAACTAGTTAGAGGAAATGGGTGCCCTTTAGACGTCATTTGTGGTGGTTCAAGGTGTCATTCTTAGCCCTAGAAGCTTCCTTTAGTGAATAACTCTTGGGTTTGGTCCCTTAACCATATCTAGGGTACAAAGACTCATACTTAGTGTTAAAAACCTCGTAATGTTAACTATCCCCATATGGAGACCGAGGATACCCTAAAAAGGTCCTTTGGGGTGATGCAACATGTTTTTGTTGGCCCTGGATTCTAGAAGCTTCCTTTAGGACCTAAGTCCTAGGTTTCCTCTCTCAATCATGTCCAAGGACCCAAGACCCATACCAAGTGCTCAAAATCTCCTAGCGATGTCCATATTCTCACTTGAAGGCCAAATATCTACTCGAGAGGTCATATATGGTGGTTTGAGGTGTTATTCATGACCCTTGAGCACTAGAAACTATCTAAAACCTCAAGAGGTCAAGTATAGTGGTTTGAGGTGTCATGTTTGGCCCTAGATGCATAGAATCTTTGTACTTCAACTAAGGGAGCTTGGTTTTTTCCCCTCATCTATATCAAGGCCTTGAGACTCATACCTAATGCTCAATTTTTTTTGAGGGAACTAACATCCTTTCTTAGCATCTAGGTATACCCTCCATAGGTTATGTGTGGTGCTTCGAGTCATTTTTCATGGCTCTAGATGTCTCAAAGCTTTCATTAGGACCTAAGGCATGAACTTTTTCTCTATATATATTCTAGGACCCTGTGACACATACAAACTACTGAAATCGTCCTAGTGGCACTGACATCCCCAACCATAGGAAAGGATATATTCATGAGGCCATGTGTAGCTATTCAAGAAATCTGTATCGGACCTAGATGGACAAAAGATTTCCTTAGGTCCTAAGGTTCATTTTTCCTCTCTTGACCATGTCCAGGGCCCTTAAACCCATACCTAGTGCTAAAAAATGCTAGTGGTGTCTATATACCTAGCTAGAGGCAAAGGATTCCCTTGGGAGGTGACTTGTGGTGGTTTAAGTTATCATTCTTGGCCCCATAAAACTAGAATATTCCTTTATGTCCTAAATCTTAGGCTTGTTCCCATGACCATATTTAAGGTCCAAAGACTCATACTTGATGTTGAAAATCTCATAATGATGGCTATCCCCATATGGAGACCAAGGATATCGTAGAAAGGCCCTTTGCGGTGGTTCAACGTGTCTTTATTGGCCCTATATCACTAGAAGTTGGGTATGTACAAGCTAATGATGGTCTCTCATGATGCCTTAATGGCACTGCAAACCTGGAAAAACAACAATTTGTTAACTTGGAGGGATTATTCAAGTCATTTTTACAATGAATTTGAATATGGTGCAAGAATATCAAACATAGGAAATTGAAT
>ML786001.1:281202-317984 GCA_009831015.1 Picea engelmannii | reverse complement strand
TCTTTAATGTAGTATTAAAATTAATTTAGTTTTAATTTAAAACAATAATTTTATTTATCATTTTTAATTTATTAATAAAAATCTTTATTAATATAATTTGAAAATTAATTTATATGTTAAATATAATTTGAAAATTAATTTATGTGTTAAATTTAATTTGGGTGGCTATGTGAAAAAATCTTATATCTTCTACACCCAAAGTTAATTTTTACAAATGATATGTCAAATTCTTAATAAGTATATTATAAAACCATAACTATGCATGGATATACCTTCCCACTCACTTAAGTAAAAAACAAACACCATCATATTTATATATTATTAATAAATATCTCAATTTTTAACAGATATCCTTATCAATGTATTATAAAAATTAATGTGACCTCAATTTGAAATGATATTTTTATTCATCACTTTTAACTTATTAACAAAGATTTTTATCTATGTAATATCATGGAGTTGAGTTTAGTTCGGGTGATTGTGTAAAGGAGTTTATCTTTCCCACTCATGTTTAATTTCCGCAAATGACATGTTGATGTTTTAATGAGTATATTATGAAGTCATAACAATGGAGACATGGATATGTCTTTCCACTCACCTAAAGAAGAATCACGCACCATTATATTTATATATTATTAACAAATATCTATATCAATATAACATCAAAATTAGTCAAACCTCAATTTGAAACAACATTTTTATTTATCACTTTCAACTTATTAATAAAGAACTCTATCAATGTAATATCAAACTTAATTGTGAGTTGAGTTTAATTTGGGTGGTTGTGTGAAGGAGTCTTAGCTTCTCCACCCAACTTCAATTTATGCAAGTGACATGTTGAACTAAGTCTATTGTTGTAATGATCTTGACCCCTATATAGACAAAGCCAATTTATCATGTTTATCTTAGATATTATCATTGAAAATGAGAAAAATGTCCAATAAATTTCCCTAAAATATATATTTCATTAAAAAAAACACTCAAAATTAATATAATTTCAATTTTAAAACTTTTAATTTTTTTAATATCTTCTGATTCTATTAAACTTAAACTTTTGAATTGCAATTTATCTGATTTTTGAAAACCTTTTGTAAATTATTTTCGTTCCGTCTACATAATAGTTTTATATTTTTTCCTTTAAAATTTCGAGAAGCTTGATATACCAAATCCAACAATAACATGAAAATAATCCGACCCGGTTGATAAGACATGTTTCTCCAACCCTTTATGTGCATTTATAATTGATCTTTGACACTTAGCATTATGTTCATTACAATGACTATCAATCTTAACAATGGGGATTTTGATGTTTATAATAACATCAAAAATAAAATTAAGGTTAACACTGCTTAACAATGGGGATTTTGATGTTTATAATAACATCAAAATTAAAATTAAGGTTAACACTGCTATTTGCAATGGCAAAAATACAGGTTAACATCAATAATGATATCCTAATTAATGATTTCATTTACATAATGCCAAAATGTTGTATTAACGTTCATAGGTACGTCTCAATTGATCCTTAATTTATTTATTCAATGCCCTTTAACCTCAAATTATCCATTTATTCATCGATCCCTGGAATCATTAATCTATTAAATCTTAATTCATTTATTTATTTATCTTGAATTATTAATGTATTAAATCCTAATATATAATTCATTAATGTTGAAGGTGAGGTAAATATAAGAGAAATGTATAGATATGAAGGTGAGGGTGAGGGTGAGGCAATTATAAGAGAAATATATAGATATGCGGGTGAGGGTGCGAGTGGGACAAATATAAGAGAAATGTATAGATATGAAGGTGAGGGTGAGGGTGGGGCAAATATAAGAGAAATGTATTATACATTTCTCTTATATTTGCCCCACCCCCACCCATTATACATTTCTCTTATATTTGCCCCACCCCCACCCATTATACATTTCTCTTATATTTGCCTCACCCCCACCCACATAATTTCTTACCCATTAATTCATGAACTAACTTTCTAATTTGATGCATTAATTGGTTTTGTAATTTCATAGTATAGCTACAAAACTAACCCATTAATTCATGAACTAACTTTCTAATTTGATGCATTAGTTGGTTTTGTAATTTCATAGTATAGCTACAGAACTAGATCGATCATGTTAGAGTGTGGTGACTATGAAAAGTAACAGAGTTACATATTCATTATACATGGATGCTACATAACTAAATATGATAGAATTAATTATTTAAATAATAAGAAATATAATTAAAGGGATAAAATCTAACTTTTTATTGAATAATATGCCAATTTTAACTTGTGGATTACAATATGGAGGTCTTAGTGTCTCCACAATTCATACTATTTAGACTAACATGATAAAACTGCCAAAGAGTCTCATACTTCCTTGAGCATGAGCTAGTATTCACTCTCTTCTTCTTCTGTTGAAGTTCACTAAGTTGAACCTTCTCTTTTGTTCCAGATTTGGAGCTGGACCTTCTCTTCTTTTTCACATTTGGAGTTGAACCTTCTCTTTTCCCAATGTAGATTGCTAGGATTGAACTCTCTTCCATTAATTCACTAGATTTATAGCTTAATCTCAAACTATTTAGTTCATGTGGTAGTCCAAAAGTATTTATAGAGCTTCACCTCCTCCCGAGTTGTCTTATGAATTTCTTGGGGTAGCATGTGGTCAATCTCCCTTTGACTATCCCAATTAACTCTCACGTGTTTATCTTTTAGCAATTCCGTAGCAACTTAATTTTTTAGCAACACGTGAATTTTGTAGCAACGTGCGAATCCACATCAATTCTATACCAATGGCGGCCTCTTTATTCCCCCTACTAAGAACATTAACTAATCAACAAGAAAAACATATGAGAAGCAAATATTTTGATGTTGATTGCATGAGTCCAAGGATGCTCATGCATCAAACACCCTTGGTAAGAAAACATGAGCATCCAACTCATGTGGACTAAATCGCAGACCCTTCGAGTAATGTAGGACACTAAAGGAAACCCAATGCCTCCTTTGCAATCCATGATGCATCCTCCAAATTGTTATTCTTCCATTTGACTAAATATTCAAATTGATCCCAACCTCGATTTTTTTTCGCTAACTCTTTTTGTCAATATTTCTTTGATTTCTTCAACGGGTTTGACTAGAAATTGTCCTTCCCATTCTTGGATGGTGCCTACTTCACCATCCTATTCTCCTTCATGAAACTCATATAAGTCAAAAACATTAAAAAATAGTAAAATATTAAAGGCCTTTAACAAATCCAACTTATATGCATTATCAAATATTTTTCTCAAAATATTACATGGACCAATTTTCTTGTACTTGAGTTTGTTGTTCCTCTAGGAAATCTATCCTTCCTCAAATGTGCCATCACTATATCACCCTCTTCAAAAACCTTCAACTTCCTATGCAAATAAGCATTCTGCTTATAGCTAGAACGACTATATTGCAAATTCTTTCTGACCTACTCATGAATGCCATGCATGCTTTCTGCAAAACTATCTACATCAACACTCGTTCTATACTCGACTTATGACAGCTTAACCAAGACTACAACACCCTTTGGAGACCTGCCATACATTACCTAGAATAGAATTTTTCCAATGGATCTATTCACTAAATTGTTGTAAGTGAATTCAACTTGAGCTACAATCGAATCCTATTGACCTGGTCTGTCTCCAATCAAAATTCTAAATAAGTTTCCCATACTTCGATTAAATATCTCTATTTGACCATCTATTTATGGATGATACGTTGAATTGTATTGCAACCTAGAAATCATCTTCTTCCAAAGAGTCCTCCAAAGATGTCCAAGAAATTGAGTATCTCTATCTAAAGCGATAATCCTAGGTAGCCCATGCAACCTTGCAATTTCCTGGAAAAATAGTGTAGCCACGTATGTATCATCACTGGTCTTCATGCATAGTATGAAATGTGCCATCTTAGAAAATATATCCACCACCACCAATACTAAATCACAACCTCTGTGTGTCTTAGGCAATCCCAAAATGAAATCCATGCTTATGTCTTCCTAGGACTTTTTAAGTATTGGTAAGGGAGTATATAACCTAGTGTTTTAGCTTCTCCCCTTAGCCAATTGGAAAATTCTACAACACTCTTGACATATTTATTGATATTAGGCCAAAAATATCTCTCATCTACCAATGGCTTGGTTTTATCCACTCCAAAATTCCCACCTAAATCTTCCCTATGTAGCTCTCGAATGAGGTTCACTCTCAACGAACTTCATGGATAACACAATTTCTTATTCTTAAACAAGAATCCCTCTTGGATGTGTAAATCCAAATATGGTGTCTTATTTCTACCCCATGGTTCTTTGCACACTTTCTAGGCCTCTCTAAAATTTGTCTTTTGCATACAATTCCTTCATGCTATCCAAACTAATAACTTCAACATGCATGGTATTTAACAACATCACCCTCTGGCTTAATGTATCATAAACCTTATTAGATTTTCTAGGCCTATGTTTTAAAACAAATGTGTAACTTTATAAAAAATACACCCATTTAAAATGCTTATGATCTATATTACCTTGATTGTTTATGTAATACAACGCCTTTTGATATGTAAATAACACAAATTCCTTCCGTAGCAAATAATGTCTCCATTTCTTCAAGGCTTGAACAATGGCATAGAATTCCTGATCATAAATAGACTACTTTTTCTTAGCATAATTCAACTTCTCGCTAAATAATGATATCGATGTACCATCTTGACTCACGATTGCTCCAATCATTGAACCACTTGCATCACAATCTACTTGAAATACGTTGTTGAAATCTGGAAGTGCCAACACCGATTGTTTAGTTACTTTCTTCTTGAAGGTTTCAAAGGACGTTGTTGCTACTATATTCCATTACAAAGCTCCCTTATTCATACACTTAGTGAGTGGTGCACAAATCCCACTAAATTTTATGATACACTTTCGGGAACAACTCACCAAACCATGGAAACTTCTTACATAAAACGTACATCTAGGCATTTGCCAATCCACAATGGCTTTCAACTTTTCAAAATCCATCTTCAAAACATATTTGGAAACTATAAAACCCAAGTAAACCAACTCTTCTTGCAAGAAAGTACACTTCTTCAAGTAAATTTGTAGCTTCTGTACTTTTAACCTTTACAACACTTGCTTCACATGCTCCAAGTGTTCTTCCTTGGACCTACTAGAAATCAAAATGTCATCAAGATACACAATGAAAAACTTTCCCATAAATGGCTTCAAGACCTCATTCATCAATCTCATAAAAGTACTAGGCATGTTGATCAATCCAAATGGCATGACCAACCATTCAAACAATCCCTCGTTTGTCTTGAACGTTATCGTCCACTCGTTACCCTCCTGTATCTAAATCTAATGGTATCCACTCTTCAAATCTATCTTTGAAAAGTACTTCAGCCCACTCAAGCAATCCATGAGGTCTTCCATTCTTTGTAAGGGAAACCAATACTTAATAGTAATCTTGTTAATAGCTCGTGAATTAGTACACATTTTCCATTCACCATCCTTCTTCAATGTCAAAATTGTTGGGACAATGCAAGGACTTGAACTTTCTCATATCAACCCACTGTCAAGTAATCCCTGCACTTGCCTATTTACTTCTTTTCTTTCCATGAGATTCATTAAGTAAGGATCCTTATTAAGTAGACTGAATCTTGGAATCACATCAATATGATGTGAAATACTTCTCATGGGAGGCATTCGCATTGGCATATCATTGACAACAATCCTTGCAAACTCATCCAACAATTGTTGAATCTCCTTTGGCATGTGATTATTTTTCCCATTTTCTTGTACCTTCTTGGGCATTATGGCCAATTTTTTTTTGCCTTCTTTTGTTCCTTCAAAAATTCTTTGGCTGAGCACAACATTACATGACCACTTCTACTGCCACTATTTCTAGTATCACTATTTTCCATTGATGTTGTCTCCTCTTCCACCATTGGCTATAGCTTATAATGTTTTCCATCCTCATTGAATTCATAATTATTTTCCATAACATCATGGAGAACCTTCCCTTCAAATAACAATGGTCTTTCCAACAACACATGACATGCGTCCATCTCCACCACATCACACAATACTTGGTCACTAAAGTTGTTGATTTGGAACCTCAACAACCATTGCTCCATCATGGTGACTTGTTGACCCTTATATAACTATGAAACTTGATATGGATTGGGATGAGGGATGCACTTCAATTTCATATTCTCAGTCACCTCTATGGACACCATATTTTGTACTCCCACCATCTATGATCAAATTGCAACATTTACCCTAAACCTTGCATTTAGTTTTAAAAACCCTCCTTCTTTGTTTAGGTTCCTTCATATCCTTATTTTCTGGTTTGAGAAACACCCTTCCAAACATAAAGTTTTCACGATGTTCATGCTGAAGTACTACAACATTGTCTCCCATGATTGATGCTTCATCTGGTTGCATGACATGAGTCTTGGCCTCATTCCTTCTTTTGGATTGTGCTTATTTGGGAATTCAAATAATTTGTGTCCTTCTACTCCACATCGGTAGTAATTAATGACATACATACCCTTTCCTCTTCTAAATCCTCTGTGTCTACTAACATGATTGTCTTCTTTGCTAATTTGACTATTATATGCTTCAACTTCTCTCGCTTCACTAGACAATCCTCTTGCAACCTTCACTCTTCCTCTGCCTCTAAGATCTTTTTCTCTAAAATTATGCTACCACTTCCTATTCAACTTTTCCTCGACCTTTAAGGCAATTTGATATGCTCCATCCATGGTTCGAAAATGACGGGTACTCGTCTCATATTGAATTTGGAACTTCAATCCATTCAAATACCTCACTACCCTTTAGTACTCTCGCTCTTTAAGTCCTTATTTGATTAACAATTTGAAGAATTCTTCAGTATACTCCTAGACAAATGTCTCTTTCTGTTTCAAATTATGTGTTTGTATGCACAAACTGTGTTGGTAATCAACACAAAATAAATTCTCCTTGATCTTAATCATCATTTTCTTCTTGGTTTTTATCTTCTGTTGTTGCTTGTCTACTCTATCTTTCTACACAACATTCCACTAGAATGCAACATTCCCTTTCAACTTCGTTATTGCAAAAAATACTCTATTGGGGTCTTAGACATTATCATACTCAAAGTATCTATCAAGCTCTCTTATCCAATCCACGAGAGTCTTTGGTTTCAGACTACCATCATAACAAGAAACTTTCACTCTTGCATTGTAAATTTTCACATGCAACTCTATGTGATTAATTTTAGATCTGAGAATTGCTTCCTAGTGAGCAAATGGTAAACCCTAGCTTGTTATCACTGAACAATTTCACACTAAAATTACTGACTAAAAATATTGCAACGGAAACAATCAAGATCATAGATGAATCATCAATACACACGAGACACAAAATTTGTGTTTTGTAATTGTCACATTCAGAACTTTATGAGGGAAAAACCATCCCTCCTTACTGTTACAAATTCACCAAAAACTGAGGACAACCTTGTCCTCTGAAGCCAAAAAAATCATCAAACCAAACCTCAACAAATCCTGGAAAAATCTTGTGCCTGCAAATATGTTGCAGTTGCCACCTGTACGACCTATTGACATTAGATGTATGGACCCGTTGCCTGCCTAAAAAATTCGCACGTGTGAAATTGTTCTGTTCCTGCACATGTGCGTCCTGTTCACATGTGTGACTGTACAAACTGCATGGGTTTTCCATACAACTCATCTCACACATGTGAGTTGTCTCCCTCACACGTGTGAAAATTTCTTCCCCTCTTCCTCACACGTGTGCCCTCTCTTGGATGGAAAAGATGCCTTCCTTGGTTGAAACAGAAACAAAAAAACCTTCTTGAAACCCTAGTCTAGATTTACCACAATTATAGAATTTCCCCTGTTGAAATTTCCAAGCTCCTAGCACAAGTGCACTCACTTATGCTAACTCCATAATTACACAATGATATTTTCCACAATCTCTCCCCTCCTTATATAGGAGTCTTATGAGTGAGTTTAGGAACCCCTTCTAAACTCAACAATTAAATATAATATTTTATTTCTCTTTTTTGGTGTGAAATCCCAACACAAGCCCACAAAGCCCACCAACTTGCCCATGATGCCCTAGCCTCATCCCAAGGGAATTTTCATTGAAACAAAAAGACAATCTAGTGTCAACGAATATTCCCACATGCTTGAAACCTTAGCCTCTTATGGTAATGTCTCCCGAAACTACAAAATCTTCAACACTCCCTCTTAGCGAGGGAGGCATTCCGTCCTCCATCACCAGGAAGTATTTATTTCTCCCACATTGGGTTTGCTACCACATATGCACTCCAATCCTCCTAACTGGCTACTCCCTCTGTCATCAAAGTAAATCTTGCTCTCCAATCCTCATGATTGGCTGCGTCCTCGGTCACTGAAGTAAATATTGCTGTAAAAAATGGGTCTTCCATGGAGGATACACTTCTCTTAGAAGCCTCCTCAACCCATGACATATATTTGTAATATTCCTCTCTTCCACCTATACCTAAAGGTAGACTCTCTCTGGATGAGTGATGCTCCCTCTGATCCTGTTGACTCCCTATGAAGTCCAACTTCCTCTGAACAGTCTTAGGAGGCCGCTCTTCCCTATTATATCCCAAGGGATAACTCCCTCTAAACTTTGGCTCCCTCAGAGCTTATACCACTGGTGGAGCTATCTACTCCCTCCGAACCCGCGCTACTAGTGGAGCTACCTGCTCCTGCATTTGTGGAGATACCTGCTCCTGCTCCTCCGCTATCTCTCTGCTACTGCTGGTCACAACTCACATAGGATGGCTCATCAACCTATATATGTTTCCCTCTCTAAATCCAAGAACCACCACATATTTGAAGCTAAATCATTTGGCCACAAACAACACCTGTCCATCTCGAAACAATATATGGTAGCCTTTCTTATTAATCTTTGAGATTAAGAGAACACTCCTCTCGAGTTTTGGTGCCCATACACATTTGACACCATCAACACTTCTCTTGACTCCAACCGGAATGATACTATACCAGATCCTTGTACTGCATGCTTGGTTCCCATACCAAGCTCCACACATAATTCTGAGCGAGTCTCTATGAAGATGTCAAACAACTCTCGTGCACCTATCATATGGCAAGAGGCTTTGCTATACACCAACCAAGTCCCCTTACTGGAGAATGTACTTGAAAGGGTGGAGACCAACAAGACATCCCTCTGAAACCTATCTGCAACCTCATCAACCTCTGTTGTTGATGAATGTTGCCTTCTTCCCCTTCCCTTCCTATGTGGACACTGTGAAGTATAGTGATCATAATCATGACACTCAAAACATATGAACTTACTAAGATCCTTCTTCTGTCTTAGTTCTAGAGATGCTTCTCTTTCGGGAGAAACCATTCTACTAGGAGAACCTCTTCAACCCTTCATAGTGCGAGCTGCAAGGGCTTAGTTCTCATCACTATTGTTCCACCCATCCAAACCATCCCTATAGACTAACTAAGTCTCCTCCTGGATACAATCATTCCATAGTCTGTCAAACCCTGGCAACTGCTCTTGTGCACACATCCCCTGCACAAATGGTTTCCAAAACCCGGGAATACCTCTCAACGCTATGTTCACCAACTCAACATCCTCCACCTATCACCGATGGCCACAAGTTGATCTCGGATCTGTGTAATCTTCATAAGATAGTTCACAATTGTGTCCTCACTAGACATATTGACAACTTGAGTTTGGTGCTTCAAATGTAACTTCTTTCCTGTATTCCCATTTTGGTATAGACCTACCAAATCATCATACATTTCTTTGGTAGTCATCTTCTCCGCATTGTGAGATACCAAATGATCCTTTACGAATTCTAGCAACACTCGCTTGGCCTTTACTTCCTTCTTTTTGTGAGATGACAATTCCTGTGCATTAGTAGGACTGACAACCACACTTTCAACATACTCCTTGAGGTCATTCTCCTCTAGCAGAAGAATAACCCTAGCCTTCCAAGCTTGAAAGTTGGTTGCTCCTTCCAACATGTCCTCAATCTTCAATGTGTTCACTATTTTGACCTGTTTGAAAGAAAACAAGAAATCTACAAAAACAACCTGTTGTACTTGCAACAACAAGTGTGTCTCAAAGATGATCCCCTTCGCTTCAAATCTCAATCTCTGATACCATGTCAATTTTCACATGCAACTCTATGTGATTAATTTCATATATGAAAATTGCTTCCTAGTGAGCAAACAATAAACAATAGCTTGTTATCACTGAATAATTTGACACTGAAATTATTGACTAAAAAATATAGTAGCGAAAACAGTCAAGATCAGAGATGCATCATCAATACACACGAGGCACAAAATTTATGTTTTGTAATTGTCAAATTCATAATTTTCTAAGGGAAAAACCAACCCTCCTTAGTGTTACAAATTCACCAAAAAATGGAGGACAACCTTGTCCTCTGAAACTAGAAAAATCAGCAAACCAAACCTTAGAAAATCCTGGAAAAATCCTCTGCTTGCAAATCTGATGTAGCTGCCACCTATACGGACTACTGACGTCAGTCGTACAACTGTTTATGTTAGTTGTACAGATTTTCCTACCTACCTGAAAAAATCATACATGCAGACATGTTTTTCTCCTGCACACGTGTGACTTGTTCACACATGAGACTATACAAACTATAGGGACTGTCAGTACAGTTTCGCTCACACGTGCAAGTTGTCTCCCTCACACATGCAACTTGTTTCACACATGTGGATCAACTCTCCTCTTTAAATGTGCCGTTATTTCTTCCCCTCTTCCTCACACTTGTGGCCTCATAGGTGTGCCCTCTCTTGGTTGGAAAATATGCCTTCCTAGGTTGAAATAGAAACATAAAATCCTCCTTGAAAAACTAGGCCAGATTTTCCACAATTGTAGAATTTCCTTGTTGAAAATTCCAAGCTCCTAGCACAAGTGCACTTTCACTTATGCTAGCTCCATAATGACACAATGAGATTTGTCACAATCTCTCCCCTCCTTATATAGGAGTATTATGAGTGAGTTTAGGAACCCCTTCTAAACTCAACAATTAATTAGAATATTGAATTTCTCTTTGTGGGTGTGAAACCCCAACACAAGCCCACAAATCCCACCAACTTGCCCATGAGGCCCTAGCTTCATAATAAGGGTTTTCTCATTGAAACGAAAGGATAATCTGGTGCCAAAGAAGATTCCCACATGCCTGACACCTCGACCTCTTGTGGGAATGTCCCTCGAAGATACAAAAGCTTCAACATGCATTACCTATATCCTTCATAAATGAGATCAAACGCTTTTCTGGGTCTCTTTCATCAACATTTTGTACTTCCTCCATCTCATCTACTAATTCTAAATCTGCTACAACTACAACATCTCCAATTCTTATGTTCTCTAATTCTTTGATTCTCCTTCTCAATTCCTCCAATTCCTAGTTCCTCACACCTCCTCATCCTAGTTCTCTTTGCGGGGGAATCCTCGAGAGTTTTCTCATAGTCCTCAACTAGAATACCATTCACATGCCTTTCTTTTAGGTTTGCTTTTGATCTGAGATATTTTATTCAATGACCATTACATGAATTTCATTAAAGAGCATAAATAAAGCTTAGGTGCAACGTAAATAAAGAAGGCATAAATATGAAGAAAAGATGAGAAATAAGACAATCACACAAAGTTTGATAACAAAGTTCGTCCCAACAATGGACTATGTCCCTGGGCCCACTTCGAAGTGGAGAGGCCTTTATATTATCTCAACAAAAATTGGCATAAATACATGGCTATACCTCAAAATTGAAAAGGCCACTAAGATCCGCTATTCATAAATGCGTTCCCTGCATCAAAATGTGTGTCTGTACTGAACTAGGCATGGACCTCCTCCTGGCGGATGAGAAACTTGGTTCAAATAATAAAATGTTGGCAGACATACCAACATAGTCCGTTGGTATGTTGGTAACAAGGGTTATATTAAGTTGTATGGTTGGGGGAAGTCTGAAGGTCAAATCCCACAAACTCCCCTTTTAACACTTGGTTACACAATATGTATATATTTTAAACAAAATTTGCGCCCACTTGAATAGACCCTTGCATGAAATCTCGTTGGGATTTGGATTGAACGCTAGTTGTTGTAATGGTGGTTATATATATTAATATTCCGCTGGATTTTGTGGGATTTTGGTCGCCGACTGGTCTGACGGCCGGATTTGGCATCGACCAATATTTTGATTTTTAAAATTTCAAACTCGGGCCCTCCTTGGGCATCCACGTGGCACCATGTGATTAGGCCACGTGGTGCTCTGTGGTTGGTTTCTACCGCTCAATCACCTACTTACATAAGCGTCCATGTGTCACACTGTCAGAAGGTCATGTGGTGGCCCCTGGGTGGTGCCACATGGTGCTTTTTGGGGTGCCACGTGTCACCTTCCTATTGGCCCATTTGGCCACCAAAAATTCCAAATTAGCACACCACGTGGTAACCTGTCGTGTTTCCATGTCATCATGTTGATGTCATCACAATGTCATGTTGACATCACCTTTGCATGATCAACATGTTGACGTCCCTTGTACGGATGTTGACATCAACGTTGACTTTGATTAGGTTGACCGCAACTTTGATTGGCCATATCTTTGTTATCCAGACTCCGTTTGAGGTGTCGTTTGTGCCGTTGGAAATCTCTTGACGAGCTCTTCGAATTGGGAACATTTTTACTGATATTTGAGGACTTCACATTTTTGGCCTTTTAGATCCTCTTGGGTCATTCCTCCCCACTAAGAAGCTTTTGGGCCTCCAAAAGCCTTATCAATCAAAAAATAGGTGAGGGAATTGCTCCCTCACTTTCTCCTTCTTGATCCATCATGCTTTGATTGGATGTGTGTCCTTAAGGCCCACTCGAATATATTCAACATCACCCCTATGTGAAGTCCTCATTCTTCTGTCTAGGATGATATCTTCCTTTAACTCATCCAAGTAGTCATGAGAAAAATCGTCCACTGAAGGTACTAAAACACTCTTTGTTTCATCCATGATCATTGGAGGCTCATGAATTTTCAAGTTCTCTACAATCACAACTGAGTATATGTGCATATATGGTGGTAGATCTAGGTGGAAAGAATTTGTGCTAATCTTCTCCAAGATGGTGAAGGGTCCATATCTGATGGGTTTGAGCTTCTTGACTTTACCCTTCAACCTATCTTTGTTGATGTGGAGCCAAACTTGATCTCCCACTTGAAATTGGTGGTCAACTCTGTGCTTGTCATGGTAAGCTTTGTACTATGCCTAACTCTTTTCCAACTGTTCTTGGACAGTCTGGTGTACATGTTGAATCCTCTGGATGAAATTGCGGGATTCGTCTTCATCTCTTTGTTCACTTGAGTCGACATCTTTTCCAAATGTCAAGTCCAAGGGAGACTTAGGTAGATACCCAAAACATGTCTCAAATGGTGAACTATGTGTGGAAGAGTGCAAGGCTTAGTTGTATGCATGTTGCACATACTGTATCTGGTCATCCCACAACTTGGGATGTTTGCTGCAGTAACCTCAGAGTAAATGAATCATTATTCTATTAACTACCTCTGTCTATCCGTCAGTTTTTGGATGGAAATAAATACTCCTCTTCATCTTGGTGTTCATCATTCTCCACAATCTTATCCAAAAATATTCAAGGAATTGAGTGTCTCGATCCAAGATAATGGATGTGGGCAGTCCAAGGTGGACCCATACATGCTGGAAGAAAAGATGAGTAGTTTTATAAACAATGATATGCTTTTTACATGTCATCAAGACACACATCTCGCTAAACCTATCCACTACTACATACAAGTAGTCATGACCCATTTTTGACATAGGAAACCCCCCTACAAAATCCATGGAGATACTCTCCCAAGGATGAGAAGGAACAAAGAGTGGTGTGTACAACCCCAATTTTCTATTAGTGGGCTTACAAGTTGAGCACAACACAGACCCCTTTACATACTTGGTTACAATTTCTTTCATTTGAGGCCAATAACAAAACCTCTGCAAATGAGCCATAGTTTTTCCTACCCCAAAATGCCCAGATACAAGAGAAGTATGAGCTTCTCGAATTGCATGGACTCTTTCACTTGTAGGAACACATAGTTTACCAAAATGGTAGAGTAACTTGCGATGCAAATGATAGTTATCCACTTGTGAACCATGGGTTAGCCTCTGATAAACATCTTTAAAATCTTCATTAGTAGCATATTGTTCAACATAGCTATTATGAGATAAAAAAACATTTTTCAAAACAATAGATTCAAAAATAAGAGGTCTAGAAAGCATATCGGCAACTTTGTTGTTTATGCCCTTCTTGTATATGATTACTAGATGGAATTGTTGTAAGAATCCCATACACCTGTAGTGCCTTGATTGTTGAAGTTTGGTCTGTGACTAGAGGTACTGTAAGGGTTGGTGATTAGTGTGTATGATTTTTTCCTTCCCCATCAAGTATTGTTTCCATTTCTTCACGCTTTGAACCAACGCATACAACTCTTTGCCATATGTAGGACAATTACAAACAACCTTAGAAAAAGTTTCAGAATGAAAACAAATAGGCTTACATTGTTGCATAGAGATTTCTCCCATGGAATATGGACTAGCATCAGTCTCAATTTCAAAATATTGTTGTAGGTCATGTAGAGCCAGCACTGGTGCGGTACTAATCTTTTCCTTCAAAGAGTTGAAGGATTTTTGTTATCTTCCTCTGCATTGGAAGACCTACTTCACACTGGTTAAAGCATGCAAAGGAAATGCAATATAGGCGAATTTAGAAATTAAATTTCTCCCATACTGAAATGCCCATAAAAAGATCCTAACCTATGTAACTGATGTTGGCTTAGGAAAATTTACAATGAATTCAACTTTGGAGGGATCTATCTTTAGTTGACCAACTCCTACAATATGAACCAAGTAAACTAACGAGGTTTTTCCAAATTCACACTTTGACAATTTTACATACAAATTTTCTCTTCTAAGGAAATCCAATACTTTCTTTACATGCATTACATGCTCATCCCAAGTTCTATTGAATACAAGAATGTCATCTAAGTATACAATCACAAAGTCATCTATGAAAGGCCTAAAGACATCATTCATAACATGCATGAATGTCCCTGGTGCATTACAAAGCCCAAATGACGTTACCATCCATTCAAATAGACCTTGTTTTGTTTTCAAGGCAATCTTCCACACGTTTCCTTCTGTGATTATGACCTGGTGGTAGCCGCTCCTCAAATCCAACTTAGTGAAGTACACTACATTATTTAGTTGATCCAGCAAGTCAACTATACGAGGCAAGGGGTAACAATTCTTCATCGTTATTTTGTTTAGTGCGTGAAAATCCACACACATCCTCCATGTGCCATATTTCTTGGGCACCGGTATTATCAAAGAGCCACAAGGATAAGAGCTTGGTCTGATGACCCCTCTTTCAAGAAAGTCTTGCACCTGCTTTTTTATCTCCTCATTTTCGAGCACAAACATCATGTACATGCCAATGTTTTGTAAAGGAACATCTTGGTGCAACTATATTTCATGATGGATCTCCCATTTGGAGGGAAATCCTTTTGGTTTCTAAAAAACTTCATCATAGTTAGAAATAACATCAATCATTTCATCTTTATGAGAAGGATCACAATCATCAAAAGCATTAGATTTATTGGGATCTTTTTCTTTCAAAACTACGAGCAAAAAATTATTGTTAGTATTGATGAGTCTCTTCATCTGTCCGACACTAACAATGGTTGAATTAACTTTCATACTGCGAGCTCTAACAATGTATTCCACTCCATATTTTGTGAGATGGTATTTTTTCTCATTCCTGAAGAAGACTGAATTTCTATCATAAAGGTATGGGCTTCCCAGAACTATGCCACATATATTGAGTGGGACAACATCCAAATCAACCTCATCTATCAACTTTGAAGCAGTGGAAAATCTAACTCTACACTGCTTAGTTACATTTAGTTTTGCACTGTCACAGACCCAACCAAGAGGGTAAGGTTTAGGATGAGGCTTTGTTTCTAAGCCCAACTTTTTAACAATGGATTCTGAGATTAAGTTAACTTAGGAACCCAGATCAAATAGAGTATCTATTTTTGTGTGTTTAGATACAACTTTTATATGAAACAATTCACTTCTTCTTCTTCTTTCATTATAATGAGAGGTATTTGTAGAACTTGAACTAGCATGAAAGGAATTTTTACATTGTACTCCAATAGGTGCAATCCTCATTTCATCACCCAAATTAGAATCAAGGTCTTATTGCATGGTAGCAACAATTTTTGGCTTCCCTTTGCCACCAAATTTGTTTGGTCTTAACTCTGGATGTAGTTTCCAACAATTCTCATCACCATGCCCATGTTTTTTGCAATGAGTGTAAGAGGATTTTCCTTCCTCTTTCTTTGTTGTGGTTGTCTTTTTCCCCTTTCCTTTTCCTTTGAACTTGTTGTTTTGGAACTTGGAAGGCTTCTTTGTGTGATCTTCATGTACATTCTTTCCCCTCAAGGTGAGTTGCCTGCACACACACTTCATCTAGATTAGTGGGGTTAAATAGAAACAATGTGTGATGAATGTAATTGTGAAGTGCACCAATATATTTCATCAAAGTCTCTAGAGATTCTAAAGGAACATTCAATGCAAGTGCCTTTTTCCTAAACTCTTATGTGAAACTCTGAACACTCTAACCTTTACCCTGTCTCAAATTTTTCCATTCCATCATGGATTATTGTACATGACCCAATGGATAAAATTTATTTTTCGATGTAGAATTAAATTCAGAGCATGAAGAAAGGATTTTACCATTATGTGTGCTACCTTTCTGAAGTTTACTGTTCCACCATACAAGGGATGTGCCTTCTAGCCGAAGAGAAGCCAATTAGATGTTTGCCTCTTCTTCTTCTTCGATCCATTGCACATGAAAATAAACCTCGATTTGTCTAATACAATTATTTAGCTTATCTGCATTAGGTTCTCCATTAAACATGGGAAAATTAAATTTGACATCTGATTTCAATAATGGCTTTTTGAAGCATTTTGATGAAAATTAGAATGATGAGAACAAGAGGAAGAAGAAGAGCTTGAACTTGAATATAGAGATGGAGACTCAGGAGGGTCTCCTCCAATTCCTTGGTCCTCTGCAACATCATCCTCTGCTTTAGCTTTAATCTTCATTTCCTTCTTTTCCACTCTCTTTTTGTAATCTGCAGACAATTTTTCTACCATGTATGATATTCGGTAGAAAGCCTTGTGAAAATTCTTCTCATACTTTGTATCAAGTTCTTCATCTCCCATTTTCATTCTTTGAGTTGCACGTCCAATCTCTAAGTTGAAAGTCTCAAGTTTTCCTTCACCTTCTTTGAGCTTGGCCCTAGTTAGCATTCACACTCGCAATTCAAGTCAAAGAACACCGCTCTGATACTAACATGATCCACGATCTTTTATTTGATGATCTTTACATGAATTGCATTAAAGAGAATAAATAAATCTTATGTGAAACGTAAATAAAGAAGGCATAAATATAAAGAAAAAGATAAGAAAGAAGGCAATGACACAAAGCTTGATAACGAAGTTCGTCCCAACAATGGACTACGTCTCCAGACCACTTTGAAGTGGAGAGGCCTTTATATTATCTCAACAAAAATTGGCATAAATACATGGCTATACCTCAAAATTGAAAAGTCCCCGAAGATCCTCTTTTCGGATGCAAATTCTGACTGCACCAATGGATTCGTGGCGAGAAATCATGGAAAAATGACTGTCAAAACTTCCAATTATGTCACTGTCAATCCCAAGCCCCTCCTAGGCTCTTCGCCTTGTAATGCATGCCACTACAATGTGCAATAAATGTGTTCGCTGCATCCAAATGCGTGCCCATATTGAACTGGGTGTGAACCTCCTCTTGGTGGATAAGAAACTTAGTTCAAATAATAAAATGTTGGCGGACATACCAACATAGTCCATTGGTACGTTGGTAACAAGGATTATATTAAGCTGTATGGTTGGGAGAAGTCCAAGGGAAAACCCCATTGACTCCCCTTTTAACAATTGGTTACAACAATATGTATATATTTTAAGCAAAATTCATGCCCACTTGATTAGACCCTTGCACAGATTCTCATTGGGATTTGGATTGATCTCCGGTTGTTGTAACGATGGTTATATATATTAATATTCCGCTGGATTTTATGGGATGTGGTTGTCGACGAGTCTGGCGGCCAGTATTTTATTTTTAAAATTTCAGACTCGGGCCTCCTTGGGCTTACATGGGGTGCCATGTGGCACCCTATGGTTGGTTGTTGTCACCCAATCACCTACTTATGTAAGTGACCATGTATCATGCTGTCAAAAGGCCCTGTGGCGACCCCTGGGTGGTGCCACACAGTGCCTCTTGGGGGTGCCATGTGTCACATTCTTATTGGCCACAAAAATGCCAAATCAACACAATACATGGCATCCTGTCGTGTTGCCACATCAACATGCTGATGTAATCATGATGATGTCACCTTTGCACGGTCAACATGCTGACATCACCTGTACGAATGGTGACATTAGTATTGACTTTGACTAGGTTGGCCGAAAATTTGACTGGCCATATCTTTGTCATCCAGACTCTGTTTGAGGTGTCGTTTACACCATTGGAAAGCTCTCAACGAGCTCTTGGGGATGTTTTTGCATATATTCAAGGAATTTGAATTTTTGGCCTTTTATATCCTCCTGGATCAACTTCCCTCCACTTTTCTCCTAGCACACACAAGTTGCAATGACCCTCTCTCAGGTCTCCTTGCTGTTGTGATTGCACAATAACCGATCTTGTGGAACCCAATGCTCAGGAGCTAATTAGTTCTGATGATTCTCCATTTCTCAACCAGAGTTGAACTTAGCTCTTATACCACTTGATGCACGAGCTAGCTTTGTAATTTCCTAACATAGCTATAGAACTAGATTGACACTATCAAAGTTCAGAGACTATGGAAGTAACATACTTATGTATTCACTATATGCAGATGATATAGAACTAAATATGGTAGAATCAATAATGTAAATAATAGGAAATAGAAGAAAGGGATATAATCTAACATTTTTATTGAATAATACGTCGAATTTGGGCTTCTAGATTGCAATCTAGAGGTCTTAGTCTCTCCACAATCCATACTATTCAAACTAACATGATTCGATTTCCAATTAGTCTCATACTTCCCCAACCAAAAGTTGGTATTCATTCTCTTCTTCTTTTGTTGCAGTTCGTTGAGCTTAACCTTCTCTTCTCTTGTTGGATATTGCTAGAACTAAACTCTCTTATGTTAATTCACTAGATTTGTAACTTACTCTTGTACTGGTTTTTTTAGGTGGTCGTCCAATAGTCTTTGTAGTGCTTCACCTCCTCTTTATTTGTGTCTACAAATTCCTTGTGGTAGAGCATGCTCAATATCCCTTTGACTATCCCAATTAACTCTCATGTGTTTTTCTTTTAGCAATTTCACAGTGGTGCACCAATTATGTAGCAACATGTGAATTCTATAGCAACATGTGGATCCACAACATTGATGTAGCAATGACGACCTCTTTATCCCCCCTACTAAGCATATTAACTAAACAACAAGAAAAGCA
Source organism: Picea engelmannii (assembly GCA_009831015.1). NCBI lineage: Eukaryota > Viridiplantae > Streptophyta > Pinopsida > Pinales > Pinaceae > Picea > Picea engelmannii. The sequence continues at coordinate 298,331 of ML786001.1, read as the reverse complement.
TATCAAAAGAAAATATTTTAATGCTAATTGCATGAGCCTAAGGATGCTCTTGCATCATAATTCATTATGATTAACTAGATGATAATGGTCGATTATCCTAACTATAATCAACTAGTAACAAACTTAACTTTAATCCAGTAACTCCTCGACTTTAATGTATTGATCCACTAACCCATTAACCCCTAACCCCTAATACCCTAATCCTTACCCATTAAGTTTTGGCAACACTAATCCCCTAATTAACACTTTAACCTTGAGCCACTTACCCATTAACCATTAACCGCCTAATCCACTCAACCTATTACATGCTAACGCACTATCCCATAGTCAATGATTATGATTCGCTATACTTATCGATGGGTCGATCCATAAAGATGAGATAAACTTTTTTTTTTATGAACATACATGATGAAAACTCATATATGTTTTGAAGTTTCCACTTTTGAATAAAAAGATGATTACTAGAAAAATGTGTTAATATTTTTATCGTTTTTTTAAATAAATTTTATGGACATATAGTCTGTTAAATTTTTTGTTTATTAATAGTACAAATTTTATAATTGTAAGTAAAGATCATGGTCAACTTGTGTGACTATATTATTTTTTAAGTTAAATATTCATTTTAGGGGGGAAATAGGAAAATAATTCACATAGAAGTCAACTGGGTTTAGTTTAAGTGGTCAAGAGGAGAAGTTGCTATCCTCACCATCAAGGTTCATATCCCAATTGTGACACATTTTCTCTTCATGGGCCAATGGAGCTACAAGGTACCAACACTTTCACTCTTTCTTAAGTGCTCAAGAGTGGGACGAGATGTTTCCAAACATTTTTTTATCTACGAGGGTTAACTCAATCAATTAGTGTCACTATTGCAAAGATGTTGCCAATGATCTCATACACTATGCAGATCCCTTCCCACGGGATCAAGTGCATTAACTCTATGCCACATGCTTTACATTGGGTACCATCCTTAGAATGAGGAGAAATGTTAGAAATTTTTTCCAAAAGTTATTTCTATAAAAAAAAACGATAATTCACAAAATTGTAGTTTTATGAATAATTTTTTAAATTTAATTTGATTAAAAAATGTGTTATATCTAGTCAAACTTTCTCTTTCAATTAATATTAAAAAAATTTAAAAAGGAAATACATGTGTTATATCTACTCAAACTTTCTCTTGTAAATATTTTCTTTTCATTTAGATTATAGATAAGAAATTTGGAAAAGAGGTATTACATGAAGGAAAGTTTCAAAATTTTTAAAGATTTGAATTTGGGATTTTGACTTCTAGCTTTTTAATTATTTTTTTATTTATTTAGATTTTAGATAAAAAATTTGGAAAATAGGTATTATATGAAGGAAAGTTTCAAAATTCTAAAAGATTTAATATTTTGAATTTTTTTATTCCTTAAACATAGGGACATAATAAAAAAATGATTGCATTTAACCATAACATAAGCACAAGTGAGCAAAAACTAAGAATACATGACAAAGAAATGAGCCAATAAGAAGGCGTTGAGAGATGAAAAGTTGTGTGATGTCAAAGAGTAAAGGGGCTTGAGAGGTGTGAGGAACTTGATGATGAAGAGCAAAGAGACTTGAAAGAAAATGAGGCACATGATAATGAAGAAAGGAGAAAATGTGCCTAAGGGATGTTGAGGAACTCGATGATGACAAAACAAGTGGTAATGCAAGATATTCACAACACATGCGAGCCATCTCAACATGTTCATGTTGATATCGAGACTATTGGTAAGTCTTTGAAAATAGTAACCCATTTGAGTTTATGAAACAAATTATATATGGACATATAACAAATAATATATTTGAATTTATTTTTTCTTTTGTTTTCGATTTTTTTTTTACATATATATTTAATGTAAATTTCTCTGAATTTCATACAGGGTTAAGATTTAAATATCAGTAAGAGCCCAAGAAATTAAGGATTTTACTGATAATTGGCACTTACAATGGCATCCACATTGATGATAATTTTTTGGGAAACATGGATGCTTCTAAAATCTAAGAAATTAGACCCACAATTCCTTATTGCAAAGTGAAAGAACATGTAGGTAACATTATCAAAACTTATTACAAAGATAAACCAGTGATATCACAAGCTCAAATATTATGTGGCTTGGTAAATCACAAGAAGTTAAAGATGTAACTAGATTATCGGATGTCAATTATGTTAAAGAGGTAAATGTAAACGATAATGTATCAAAAAACTTATCCAAGGCACTTTTCTTACTTGGAAACACATGAACCCTTAGTGTTATAACATCAGTTGTGTTGCACCATAAACTTTAACAAGTAGATTGATGTCAACAATGGAAAAGGTATTAGAACCACAAGGAAAACACTGCACAAACATTAAAAAAAAAGCATGGCTCTATTAAATGAGAACGATGAACTTGCTTGTTGGGTTATGATTTATAGACAAGCTTAACAAAATAGAATTATAAATAATCTCAAATCTGACAAGGTGCAAGAGATTTTGGAGACGAATTCTCATGTTTTTTGTTTTCCAAATGAAAATGACGTTGTGCACCAAGGAATGTTAAAAGGTGTGTATGAGCCACATGCCAAGTATATAATATAGTGTTTGTTATCACACAATTTGTAGTTGGAGTAAAGGATGGATGGAAGAAAGGAAAATTGGTGAAACTTAGACTATCCTACCACTGTCACCTCAATAGGATAACTCTTTCTGTTTAGGGTGGGAGGCCCAGGGGAGACGTCCCCGATGACCTGGGGTTTTGAGAAGGCAAAGGCTTAAGGCTAAGTAGAAGTTTTTCCACTCTCACCAGTCACCACCGATCAGAAAGTCCGACTAATCAACCAATAAAGATAAAGTTAACCGGAAGTACAAATGATAACCAAATGTATACCTGCCCGAGACAAAGCAACAAGAAAACTATGCATGTGCAAGATCACTTGTTGGTTAGTACTTCATATAATCAAGGACTTTCTGAAATAAAGCAATTGACCAATAATAGTAATAAAGAAAGTCAACGATGTACAATATAAATGATTACAATATATCACTTCACAATAGATGCTAAAGAAGCTTCACAATGATCAATGGCAATTTATCATCAATGTAACAATATCAATACTAGAAGCAACGCTTTAGCCAATCTTTCAATTGATTTAAAGACACAATGAATGCTGCATGGATATGGTTATAACACAGGTAGATGATGACAACAATAGGGTTAGTAAGTGTTAGTCTAGGCTAGGGTTAGAAGGAGTTAAAGGTTGTTCAAGAGTGTTTGGAAGTTGTGATCAAAGGCACCCAAGTACAAGGTCTTAGATCAGTGCACTATTAGGGCAAATGGAGTCAAACTGGTTGCAAATGTTGAAGGGTCGAAATGATAGTGATAGGGCCAAAGACAAGGGGGATATGATGGTTGAAGTGTTTCTAAGGCAAGGCTTCAACCTATCAACCCTAGGGGAAGGCGACTCATTAAGGTGTAGAAACTCTAGGCCTTAGTGCATCTTCCTCCTTCTTTAGCTCAAAGGGCAAAGATGAAACAACTAGGATAGAAGAGTAAAAAGGTAGAGTGTTGCTATGGCAAGGCTCTAACATCTATCTTCAACAAATTAAAATGGCTCTTAGCATAACTTGGTAGGGACATGAAATAAGGACACTAACATGTGCTCATTCCCTAGGGTTTAATCCAACAAAGTTCATTAAAATGCAAGTAAAAGATACCATAACCATTCAAACAAAGAAAGATTGCAAAAATTCATTTACATCCATCAACCATTCATTAAGCCAAACCCTAGTTGTAAACCTTACACCAAGAAAATGTAGAAAATAGCCAAGAAAGAGCCTCCTTCAACAAGTGCGCATCAAAATTTCAGCCAAAAACCCTAAAGGAGGGAGCAAATTTCAGACCTTACCAAGAGTGAGTGAAAGATGATCATCAATAAGAGAGTTTTAGCTCTCTACTTATATAATAGCAATGACCTTAATAAAATTTAGGTCACCAAAAGGCCGATAAGGCCAAAATACACAATAATACTGTTTTACATTAAAATGTCATAATGAAACCCTAATCAAGAAAATAATGAGGACGTCATGCCCTTTTAGGGTGACGTTATCCCTTTCTATGGAAAATGTGGCCTCCTGGAGAAAGACGTTATCCCTTCTTGGGCCTCTGGAAGCTACCACACGTGCCAATCAACTGCCTCCCAATACTCCCATATCGTTGCATGATGTCATAAGAGATCCTGGGTGACATCATGGGCCTTCCAAGGCCAATGTCCCAATGGAAAGGGCACAACCCCCCTAAGTAAGGCTCTACCAGGCTGCCTTTGTGGAATGTCCTCCTCTTCTCTGGTGCAAAGCCCTATGTCCTGTCTTTGCCAGCTGCTGGGGTCTCAACATCCATTTGATGGGCTCTAAGCCCCATGGAGGTCCAAACTAATCATCTCCCCATGTGTACCTGTCCAATATGGTACCTGTCCATAGGGTATGATCCTACACATTAACAGATACACCTTCCATGGGATCATAAGTCACAAGGATCATAGCAATGTCAATCACATCCAATCATCAATTTTATTAAACATGTGCATAAAACCCCCTTTACTCAATCAAGTGCTCAAAGACCTTATACAAATCTGCAAGGCAAGTTTGGAGGAAGTGACAGGGCGTCCTATTGGGCTAGTGTCCACTGGATGTGGGATGTTTCAGGAAGAGATCAAATCCAAGTCATGTTAATGGATGAGGTGGATAAGGGATGTCCTGACAAGGGGTGCAATGATAGCAGGGAAATGCATGGCTTACCTATGGGTGCCTTTGTAGAAGGCGAACTACATCTGTCTTGGATGCAAATGTTTCCAATCCAATTCATGCCTTTTATCTTTATTCTTTATTGCTTTTTCTTTCAAGAAGATAATCAGGGGACACTACCCTGGCGTGGTGACCAGTGGTGGCAATGTTACCCATAAGCACTTTCACAGAAATGAGAAGGTTGGTTCATGATGCGACCCCCTTTCTCTTGGCTATTCCACCAAGAGCCACTACCCTGGCGTAGTAACCAGCTGCTAGTAGTGTCATACCACTAGATGCCCATGGACCTAATAGGTTGGCTCGTGATGAGACCCCCTATCCTCTGACTAGGTCTTCTTTTATTATTTTTTATGGGGCCCTCTTGTTTCTTGATGAAAATATTTTTATTGCTTTCTCGGGGATCCCTGGGCAAAGCATCTCGAGGTTTTATTTTTTAGGATTTTATCTTTTGCAAGCTTCTTTTACCTTTTGGGCCTTTAGCCCCTTCTTCCCACAAGGTAAGGTAAAACCCTTAAATGATTGGCCAACCCAATGCCCGAACCAATGTAATGGGATGGATGAGCGGGAGTAAGATGGAAAATGGTAAGTATGACAGGAGCGAACGATGACTTTTCATGAACCCCCCCAGTAGAAACTCAAAACCTATGGGCATAGGCTTACTAGGGAATCCTATCATTCCCCCCAGATATGGTCAAGTGGATAAGTATAAGATCCAAGCACCCGTTAGAAACAAAAAGAACTAAATGCACATATTCAAAGGTTTTGAGAATAAGAGTGACACATACCATGATACCCGGACTCATTACCTCATGGAGCAAGATCCATCTCTACCACAGGACCAAGCTGAGGTGATGGATGTTGTTGCTATTGACAAAGTGGAGGCACTGAAAGGAAGAAAAGATGGGCCCTCCAGGGCCATTCCCAAGTCGATCTGGCTCTTGGTATTCCATGTCTAGAACCCGTGGGCCTCAAAACATAATCTCCTTAGTTGTCCCTAAAAGTGGGGGATAACATTTGGATCCAACTCGGGGAAATATGCTCACCGTAGAGTGCATGAGAACCTCAACATCTCTGGCATAACCTGTAACCTACTTGATCTCAACATAAGCTATTAGTAATCATTTGGGGTGGTGATATCACCCCCAACTCATATATATATATATAACTGAAAGAAAACATATGTACAAATGTGAAAACAAACTACTCTAGCATGCAATGCAATGGTATATACAATGAATACAAATGCCTACCTACTTACCTGCACTTACCTGTGAAGTCAGGTCCCCCCACCTTGATGGGGTTTGAGGAGGTTCCCGCTGACTGGTAATGGGCGCCTTCTCCCTTCCAAAGTGGACAAGTAGTAAGAGTCGTCAACTGATTTTCTTCCAACTTTGAAAGGTCCGAGCCAAAATTGAGCACTTCCTTTAACATTAGTTGGTTCTCCTTTCTTGGTATCCGACATCCATACTACATCCCCTTCCTTGTATTCTCTGATTTTGAATTTGGTTGTTTCCTAAACAACCCTAGTGTACTGTGTAGAGGGAGGCGGGTGGGATTCCGTTGTAAAGACTTCTTGTTGGGAAGGTCGAATCAATATATCGCTTTCTCCTGTCTTTAGTAATTTTACAGTCCCAACTTCCTTGTCTTTATATTTGTCTAGGAGTTGCTGGTATTATTCTCTCTTGGGTCATTGAATCTGATCAAAGTATTCCTCCATTTCAAAAGGCATATCATTAGGAGAAAATTTGGGAAGACTTTCCATGATTTTTTCATGTGCTTTGCCATCTTTGATGGGATCACTAGCTTCTTGCACGTGGGTTCTAGTCATTGGTACATTCAGGAGATGACCTATGGTTCCATTTTTCATAGGTATATTCACATAAGTGAGGTCCATCTCAAGACTACCACTCATCATTGAGGCAAAATTCCTAGACAATAACATCCCCCAGACGTCTGGGACGTCTACCACCACTATGTCAATGTGGATTACTTTCTCAGGGTATTCTTTGAGGAAAATTTCCACATTTTGAATTACCCCATGTGTGGGTATGGATCTAGACTCGAAGCCACATAAATTTCTGTAAGGCCTTGTGACTTTTAGGTCCAATTGTTCCATGACCTTGAGAGACATCGTGTTAGCACCGACCCCTGAATCCAACATGCAATTGTTAAGGCTTTTATTATTCATTATCAAAGTCATGAAAAAGGGAGGGTTCTCATCATACTGGACCCTAAAGTGATCAACTTGCAACATAATAGGGGGGTCCATAGGTCCATCTGATCCTTTGAAGAAATTGTCAAATTGTTCTTTAACATATGGTACCTTGATGACTTCTCTCAGAGGGATGGTTACGTGCATTTTGGATAGTGCCCCTTCGAAGTCAAATTTTAAGTCCACCCCCTTAGTTTTGGATGCCTTCGGAACGAGAATGTCCAAGTGTGGAGGTTTCATTTGATTTACTGTAGGATTGGTAGAGATAGGTTGGTTTAGCTTCTTTCGTCTATACATTTGAAATTCTTGTTTCTTCAACTTCTCCTTTGATTCCCGGTCCAAGTTGTTTATTACTTCCATTCTATCCCTCCTGGCTACTTCCTTTATGCCCTCTCGATGCTCTTCAGGAGTGATGTTAGGAAAATCTGGGGACCTTCTATGACATGGCCTACATTGTTCACTTGTTCATGACCTTCATTGTTGTAAGGACACTCATGTTCCCAGTGTGCTTCACTACACTGCAAACACCAAGGATTTTCATCCACGACGTTTGCAGGGGCTAGGGTGTTAGGAACCTGTTGATCATTCTTCGGTTTGTAAACTTGGTTACCCCTTTGCAATTGGCCTTTGTATGTGACCCTTGGTGCCTGGTTCTGGGCTCTTTCTAGGTTGACAATCCTATTCATCATTAGTTCTTGATTTTTCATCATGCCATCCATGGTTTTTTGTAACTTCGCTATGCTGGCGCAAAGGTCCGAAGTAGGCTCAATGTTGTGGACTATCTTAAGTTTTATGTCCATTTTCCCCCTTGGGCTTGAGAAAGGCTCGATCTTGGATGAGTGGAGATTGCCTTCAATATTAGTAGCTAATTCTTGAGCTTCTTGGATTGTTTGGGGGTTTTTATCCCTAAGAAGATATCCTAGTTGACCAGTGAAAGCTTTGGTGTAGATGTAAACAAGGAAATTATCGGTTGGATGATGACTCACAAGGATCTTCTGCAACAGGGTTTCAAACCTAGTGTGGAATCTCGAATGGACTCATTCTCATGTTTCCAAAGGGAATTCAACCTAGTTAGAAGCATGTTGGGGTCTTCTTTGATACTCCATCTTTTGAGAAAGGATTCTTCTAGTTTGTCCATGGTTTTAATGCTTCCATTGGGAAGACTGTGGTACCAATGCCTTGAAGCATCAAGGAGGGTAGAAGAGAAAAATTTCATGAATAGGTCTTCAACATCATCAGTAATGGGATGAAGCTGAAAAAATGCCCAAAAATTGCTCATATGCTCTTCGGCACTGATTGCATCAGGTTCGATAAACTTAGGAAAACACTTCTCATACTTGGGTGACATTTGCCTAGGGTAGCCTGGTATAGCTGACATGTGTAGCGGTTTGAAGAGACTGGATGACTATTATCTTTGGTTATTGGCTAGGTTGAGTGCATTGGTTTGAGTTGCTGTGCTAGACATTATGTTTAAAGGAAGACTTCCTCCAAAAAGTGATTTTAGTACATGAGAGTTTCGGGGAGGCTTTCTTCTGAAGGATAGAGGAGGGTTATTGAACCTTCTTGTGGATTGTGGAGTTGCCAAATAATTTACTTGAAATTATTAAAGAGATAAGGGAAATCATCCTTAGTGGAGTTGCCATGTAAGCTTGTAAGATAAAGGCTCTTGAGGAAATACTTTACCGAAAGGTGTCGTCTTTTAGGAGAATTGACTCAGTGATCCCCGACAATGGTGCCAAAATTTTATCGCACAGTTTGTAGTTGGAGTAAAGGATGGATGGAAGAAAGGAAAACTGGTGAAACTGAGACTGTCCTACCACTGTCACCTCAATAGGATAGCTCTTTCTGTTTAGGGTGGTAGGCCCAGGGGAGACATCCCCAATGACCTGGGGTTTTGAGAAGGCAAACGCTTAAGGCTAAGTAGAATTCCCCCCCCCCTCACCAGTTACCACCGATTAGAAAGTCCGGCTAATCAACCAATAAATATAAAGATAACCGGAAGTACAAATGATAACCAAATGTGTACCTTCTCGAGAGAAAGCAAGAAGAAAACTATGCATGTGCAAGATCACTTGCTTGGTTAGTACTTCATATAATCAAGGACTTTCTGAAATAAATCAATTGACCAATAATAGTAATGAAGCAAGTCAACGATGTACAATAGCAATGATTACAATATATCACTTCACAATAAATGCTAAAGAAGCTTCACAATGATCAATGGAAATTTATCATCAATGTAACAATATCAATACTAGAAGCAACACTTTAGCCAATCTTTCAATTACTTTAAAGACACAATGAATGCTGCATGGATATTGTTATAACACAGGTAGATGATGAAAAAAATAGGGTTAGTAAGTGTTAGTATAGGATAGGGTTAGAAGGAGTTAAAGGTTGTTCAAGAGTGTTTGGAAGTTGTGATCAAAGACACCCAAGTACAAGGTCTTAGATCAATGCGCTATTAGGGCAAATGGAGTCAAACTGGTTGCAAATTTTGAAAGGCTGAAATGATAGTGATAGGGACAAAGACAAGAGGGATATGATGGTTGAAGTGTTGCTAAGGCAAGACTTCAACCTATCAACCCTAGGGGAAGATGACTTACTAAGTTGTAGAAACCCTAGGCCTTAGTGCGTCTTCCTCCTTCTTTAACTCAAAGGGAAAAGATGAAACGACTAGGCTAGAAGAGTAAAAAGGTAGAGTGTTGCTATGGAAAGGATCTAACATCTATCTTCAACAAATTAAAATGTCTCTTAGCATAACTTGGTAGGGACATGAAATAAGGACACCAACATGTGCTCATTCTCTAGGGTTTAATCCAATACATTTCATTAAAATGCAAGTAAAAGATACCATAACCATTCAAACAAAGAAAGATTGCAGAAATTCACTTACATCCATCAACCATTCACTAAGCCAAACCCTAGTTGTAAACCTTCCACCAAGAAAATGCAGAAGATAGCCAAGAAAGAGCCTCCTTCAACAAGTGTGCTTCAAAATTTCAGCCAAAAACCCTAAAGGAGGGCGCAAATTCAGACCTCACCAAGAGTGAGTGAAAGATGATCATCAACAAGAGAGTTTTAGCTCTCTACTTATACAATAGAAACGACCTTAATAAAATTTAGGTCACCAAAAGGCCGACAAGGCCAAAACACACAATAATATTGTTTTACATTAAAATTTCATAATGAAACCCTAATCAAGAAAATAATGAGGATGTCATGCCCTTTTAGGGTGATGTTATCCCTTTCTAGGGAAAATGTGGCCTCCTGGAGCAAGACGTTAGCCCTTCTTAGGCCTTTGGAAGCTGCCACACATGCCAATCATGCCATAACTGCCTCCCAATACTCCCATATCGCTGCATGATGTCATAAGAGATCCTGGGTGATGTCATGGTCCTTCCAAGGCCAATGTCCCAGTGGAAAGGGCACAACCCCCCTGGGTAGGCTCTGTCAGGCTCCCTCTGTGGAACGTCCTCTTCGTCTCCGGTGCAAATCCCTCTGTCCTGTCTCTGCCCCCTATTGGGTTCTCAACATCCATCTTGTGGGCTCTCATGTGTACTTGTCCAATATGGTACCTGTCCATCGGGTATGATCCTGCACATCAACAGATACACCCTCCATGGGATCATAGCAATGTAAATCACATCCAATCATCAATTTTATTAAACACGCGCATAAAACCCCCTTTACTCAGTCAAGTGCTCAAAGACATTATACAAATCTGCAAGGCAAGTTTGGAGGAAGTGACAGGGCGTCCTATTGGGCTAGTGTCCACTGGATGTGGGATGTTTCTGGAAGAGATCAAATCTAAGTCATGTTAATGGATGAGGTGGATAAGGGATGTCTTGACAAGGGGTGCAGTGATAGCATGGAAATGCATGGCTTACCTGTGGGTGCCTTTGTAGAAGGCGAGCTGCACCTGTCTTGGAGGCAAATGTTTCCAAGCCCATTCATGCATTTTATCTTTATTCCTTATTGCTTTTTTCTTGCTGAGAAGATTTTTACTGCTTTCTTGGGGATCCCTGGGTGAAGCATCTCGAGGTTTTATTTTTTAGGATTTTATCTTTTGCCAGCTACTTTTACCTTCTGGCCCTTTAGCCCCTTCTTCCCACAAGGTAAGGTGCAACCCTTAAATTATTGGCCAACCCAATGCCCAGACCAATGTAATGGGATGGATGAGCGGGAGTAAGATGGAAAATGGTAAGTATGATGGGAGCGGACAATGAATTTTTATGAACCCCCCCAGTGGAAACTCAAAACCTATGGGCACAGGCTTACTAGGGCATCTTGTCATTCCCCCCAAACATGGTCAAGCGGATAAGTATAAGACCTAAGCACCTGTTAGAAACAAAAAGAACTAAATGCACATATTCAAAGGTTTTGAGGATCAAAGTGACACATACTATGATACCCAGACTCATTACCTCATGGAACAAGATCCATCTCTGCCACAGGACCAAGCCGAGGTGATGGATGTTGTTGCTGCTACCAAAGTGGAGGCGTTGGAAGGAAGAAAAGATGGGCCCTCAAGGGTCATGCCCAAGTCGATCTGGCTCTTGGTTACTCCATTTCTAGGACCTGTGGGCCTCGATACATAATCTCCTTGGTTATCCCTAAAAGTGGGGGATAACAATGTTCAAGTTGAATTATTCCAAAGTTTTCAAGAGAGCAATCTATATATTACGATTTTTTTTAACACATTTGAGAAGCTTAAACCATGATATATTAGGTACATTGATGTTCATAATACATGTTCTTGTCGCTACCATGAATTTTAGTTGTATTACAAGACATTCTTGGAATTTATCTAAAAGCATTGGAAACATTACCCTCATCCTTATATTGTGTGTGGCTTTATATCTAAGATATTATGCCAAAGGAAAAATAATGAGTTGTGTTGTCCTAAGAAATGTGTTGGTGGAAAAATATATGAATAATGTGGTAATTTGACACTTTTTAGTACGAAATATATTTGATCTTTGTTATCCTAGATTGTCAGACCTCACTAGGAAGAGGAGTAGATATGCATATGTTATTTACAATCTTATAGTAAATTTAATTGCAACCCCAAATATATTTATATGCTCGAGGACTATATGTGGTGATAGATTCCATGAAGAAGTTTAAGGATCAAATTTATAAATATATCAAGCACTCTCACAATGTAGCTAGGTGAGAAGAATTGTAGTTTAAACGATCATGCAAGGTATTTCCATAGGGCATGCTATTATTAATGGTTGATTTCGCCAAGAATTACACATTCACTACACAAATGGAGATACAAAGTGTATTATCATCCAAACCAGGTTTCTATACTTGTGCATGTTTTGTACAAACATGAACAACATAATATCAATGACAATGATAGATCTACATACAATTATGATGTAACAAAGTAGTACCATTTTTATATAAGTGATGATTTTACTCATGGCATGATATTTGTTCAACATTATATTGATTTAATTTATAAATAGTTAAATAAGTGAGTGGTCACATTTCAAGAACATTGGGTTGGTTGGATGGTTGTGTTGTCTAGTTAAAATCATCATTCTAATGGTTCAATTAGATTCTAAATAACTCATGGTTGTCACACCTAGAGTTTTTATAGAGAACAAACATGGAAAATGAGAGCATGATGGTGCAAGGTCTTATGTAAAATGAGCACTTAGGAGGTACCAAAAGAGTCACTGTATTGCTTGGCTTGCATCATTCAATGTTGTTCAATAGGACAAATCAAATTTAAGCCGTGACTATAATGAAAGGCCGAGTCACATGCACTGTGAGGGTAGATGGTTCTTGTAATTTAAATTTAAATTTAGATTTAGAAGCATTCTTTAAGCTTTGCACACACACACATACATATCTCTTGCCAAAATATTTTTTATACATTTAAAAATATAAAATTTGACAAGTGTGTATATTGAGTGGGTTCTTTTGGAAAATTGGAATTGGTGATGTCAAGAGATCAATCCCATATATACATGTGGCCATGTAACCAGAAAATGGATCTTTTTCTCTATGTCAAGAGGGAGGATATGAAAAATATATGATCGAGGAGCTCGTTTAGGTCTTTTTTAAAATAGATATTGAGTTTGGTTTTTTTTGGTCTTGAACTTCTAGATCTCCTTTCGGGGATTTCCTTCCTTTTTGTGGGTCCAAACCATGGGGAAATTGATATAGATACTTTCCATGTTGTATATTTCATCGAAATATTTCCAGTGGCATATTGTGTGTCCAAAAAGGAGTTTGTATGCAAAAGTTAAGACCCTAGGAAGTTGGCATTCTAACTCGGCTTCCCAAGGCCCCTACCTTTTTTCCATTCTAACTTCGAGGGTTAGGGTTTCTATCCTAGTGTTTTCCTCCTTTTAAACTATCTAATTCCTATTGCAATAAAATGAATCTTCAATCTCTTTTTATGGAGCTGTCTGAGAATGAAAGTGGAAACCCATCTCTTCTTAGAATTCACTAACACCATTTTTAGTCATTATGCATTGTACAATGTTTTTACCATTCTTTCGTTAATAGATTCAAGTTTCATTGTACTACTACGTGTTCCATTACTACAATATTGTTTATGCTCTTCTCTTTTTTTTCTATAATACATTGGGTTTAAAATTTAGTAACCGTCCCCATATTTCTCAGCAGATTTATTACTATATATTAAACTAGGAAACAAAATTACTCTTTCTTTTGTTTTGTTTGTATTAATGATGTAGATTCCATTGATGGGTGCAAAAATGAAAAAGAAAAATTGTTAAAGTATGGATATGTGTTGACCTTAGTTCATTTCCACCATTTGGACACGTGATTGAGAGAGATAAACCAAGAAGAGACAATGTTCTAAATTGATTATGATTGAGTTTTTGATACTGTCAAAGAAGGACGATTGTGAATGGGGCCCTCAAAATTGAACCTATATCAAATTCCAATTTTAAATACACCTTTGAATTTATCTCTTAGCATGTGTGTGTATGTAGACACTTAGTCAACTTATGCAGGGAGACCTCATGTGATGTAATATGAAAGCACATCAATAGCACCAATACTACTTGATGTGATACACTAAGATGAAAGCATATGGGATTTTACTTTGAGAAAATCCAAAAAACTAAAGAGACCATTATTTTTAAGGATTACTAGACACATGTTATATGTTGTCTGCTACCCCTTCTCACCTAGGGGTAACTAGATGAGATCACATCTCATGGCCCTCAACAAAGACAACGATCCCAACGATGATGATGATCAGTATTCTCCACAGACAACAAACCCTCATATGCCTCCCTCATCATTCAACTCATATTATCATACCTAATCAACATGGTTCATCAGATGATCGTGGTCTGGCACATTATAAGGTACACTAGTCATTGTTGTTTGTTACCCCCTATCACCTAGGGGTAACTAGAGGATATCATGTCTCATGGCCCACAACGAAGACATTGATCTCGACAATGATGATGATCAATATTCTCCATAGACAACAACCCATCATATGCCTCCCTCCTCATTCAACTCACCTTGTCATACCTAATCAACATGGTTCATCGGATGATGATGGTCTAACACATTATAAGGTACACTATTCATTGTTTTATATAAAGTGTCATATGTAATGCATTAGGAATTTAGGTGAGGATCATGGGTTGAAGTCAAATAATGAATCATAAAATTGGAAGTTATGTTGTTTTCCTTGTTTCACCTTGGTGGCCATCATTTTCATCCTATTCTAATGTTGTCACTCTTGGGGAATAGGGGTACTACTGGGAGGCTTTCACAAGGGTAATGTACCACTCCCCCCATACTTAATAATTTCCATCCTGGGGACTTCTGTAGTGTAATAAAATTCAACAATAGCTATTATGTGTATACCAAAAAGGTTCATGGTTCATTCTCCTATGAGATGAAGGGATCGAATGCCGAGATTGATGCAATTGCTAGAAAAAATGAATAAAAAAAAGAAAGAATGTTGTAAAAGATAGACAAATTATGGGATATTGAATGACCAACTTCAAAATAAAAAGGTGAGCTTGAGCTATACCCCCTCATTATGTGGTAATCACCCTTAGTCCTAATGCACTGAATGCATATCAATTAAAAGGATTTATTCCCATTAAGAAAAGAAAATGAAGAATAAAGTGCTTGAAACCTTAAAAGAGGACTTGAAATGCATAAAATGAATATCAAATGGAAAGAAAAGGGGTTTGGAATAAACACATTGTCGAGGAAAGGGTATCTCAAGTAGTAATAACTACCTCTTCAAAGGCGCTCATGGAAATGGACCAAGCACAATACCTTCCATGTTAATGACTCCATCACCATGAAGTAACCTCAAAACGTTTTCATTCACCATACTTACACTTTGATGGGTTTTATTGAGAACTATCCCTCTACGTAGGTATTGACACACCTAATAGGGTCTTTTGATGGTCCTCCCATACCTAAACTTGTCAAATTGCATAAAGTCTTGAGGTAATGTGAAGTTTGAAGACGATACATAGTGTGAACTGCTTATTTGTTTTTTTCATTAAGTGATGACTTACTTTGTATGATTCTAATGAGTCCTATATCTTGTGATTGTTGGTGTTACTTGATTTTCTGGGCTTTGTTTGACCATGGTGCACTTGACATGGTCCTTTGGAGGAAATTTTCATGATGATACCTAAGATGTTGTGCACTATACACATGACGTTGCACATTTGATGCAGAGAGTTGGGCCATATCATGATTAAACACACCCTAGGACACTCTTTCATACCTCCTAGACTCTGGACAATGGATATATCAACTCATATATTGTAGATGTGGCCAGATTGGTTATTAGATGAGCATGAAGCCCACACCATGGACAATGCACCCCATAGCCACATTAGACGTTGATTTGAGGACATTGCACTTGGAAATGATTGGAGATTTCCCGGAGAGATGACAAACCACTTACCACCTTGGGCGTTGACCTTTTCACCTTTGACGTTGAGTATATTGATGATGACATCATGTACTGTGATGTTTTTATGATGAGGGGGGCCTACCTACCATTAGGGCACCCATCTTTGAGATGAGTTGGGGTCCTTTGATGAGGGGGTGTGACCTTTCTCCTTGCTTTGCAACTTTTCATGATGATACATGGCCTTTGGAGGGTCTTGTACCCTTCTAAAGCATGGAGTCACCCTTGTTGGAGCATATTGCACTCACACGTGTGATATTTGAGGGGACATTTTGGTGTATAAGCATGTATTATTATTATTTAAGGCTATTTTGGGGATCATCCCTAACATATCCACCTTGTATCATGGACATTTTATGTTTTTGGGGCTTTTTGAAGGATATAGCGCTAGGGTTGCCTCATATAAAGAGGTTAGCATTCCATCCTTGTAAATCATAACTCACACTAGTGGAGATTCATCATTATTTGTCTTCTTTTCTCTTTATTCATCATGGATTACTTGTGCACATTGATGGAAGGATGATCTAGTGGATGCTTTTTCTTGTTTTGGTAGATGTCTCATGAAACTAGGGTTCCCTCATGCATAGAAATTTGGTTTAGTAAGTGTTCTATTCCAATTTCATGTGTTTGGTCATGGTATATTTGGTGTATGCTCTATTATATGGTTAATAGTTGCATGTTATCTTGTATCTTAAATAATTTTGTAGAAACCCTAAGGAAGGATTACGATTGTTCATCCCCTTCCCTTGTTCATCTATCTGAATTTGTTGAAGCATAAAGAGGTCAAGCTAGGGATTATAATTACATATTCCCTTAAACTTGATTTTGAGGTTAAAATATAGGGTTTTTAGGGTTTACAGTTATTATTGAGACCCATAATTAAATTAAAGGTGGGTTTACCCACCCAGAGTGAGAGGTCAGCCCTACCAATGAAGCCCCTTCACACGTGCCAGTCTTGTATATATAGGGAGGCTAGCGCCTCACTTTATCACACAACTCACTTGCTCATTTTCTCAAGAGGCAAGCTGCAATTACCAGTTGGAGAGAGGAGAAGAAGAGTGGCACATCTTTTGGGGAGGACTATCTGTATTGGTTTGAGTTATCTCTTGAACATTGTATTAGCAATTTATGATAAGGAAGTTTTTGCTGGGTTTTCTTCC
>ML786001.1:255424-275627 GCA_009831015.1 Picea engelmannii | reverse complement strand
TAGGACCAAATCCCCTTTTGCGGATTGGTCATCGGACAATTGTAATAGGCAGAATAAGAAGTCGGCCCCAACAGTTATTATTGAGACCCAGAATTAAATTAAAGGTGGGTTTACCCACCCAGAGTGAGAGGTTGGCCCTGCCAATGAAGCCCCTTCACACGTGCCAGTCTTGTATATATAGGGAGGCTAGCGCCTCACTTTATCACACAACTCACTTGCTCATTTTCTCAAGAGGCAAGCTGCAATTACCAGTTGGAGAGAGGAGAAGAAGAGTGGCGCATCTTTTGGGGAGGACTATCTGTATTGGTTTGAGTTATCTCTTGAACATTGTATTAGCAATTTATGATAACGAAGTTTTTGCTGGGTTTTCTTCCCCTAGAGGGTTTCCCAGGATAAATGTTGTGTCTCTTGTGAATGTGTATTTCTCAATGATCTTGTTCTTATGATGCTCTTATCTATTGAAATGCAAAGAACTATAATAATGGCATAAACATTAACATTTATATGGGCATAAACTACAAGGTTTGACCTAGTTCCATTGGATATTGTTGCTAGACACTAAATAAGAAGAGAACAAAACCTATGGTTTATGAGGGCATAATCCCTAGGGTTTGTGTCATGTCAGTGGAGAACCTCGGGCAGATGGAGGAAACATCCACCATCTCCAATGACATGCGGTACCAAAACTTTTCAACTCTATGACAAGACCACATCGATTTACTTTGGCCCAGAATATGCCTTACTCTTACATTCATTTATTACTTAACTGTTTATGTTTGCATATGTACTTAGAACATCAACAAGTAAAGGGCACATCCTACATAGTAAAAATGAATATGCAAAGTGGGTGGCCAAACCAGCCTAACACTCAATTTTTATTACAAAGAAAAAGGTGTGTTGAGTCTGCTACTCCTGCTACATCGAAGATAATTTTACAAGGAGCATCCGCTCAAGTTTACTCAACAATAACATGTGCGAAATACAACATATAGGCTTACTCCACCGCCTTACAAAACCCTTCCTGTGACTGTCTGAAAAACTTGATGAATGACTTCAAAATTTGCTTCATGATTCAAGCATGTAGAATATGCTGCCCTTGCCTCAATCTGTGCGACCTACAACACCCAACTTCACCACCCAAGTCTACTCGTCCAACAACTGCCTTGGCTTCAAGAAAATCTCACCCTCTTCTGTTCTTTGGTGAAAACACCACAAGGAAACACAAATCACCCACCGGGGTCGACTTAGCCTCATGGGAGGAGCTCACCCTCTCTACTAAGACGTTTCCTCAAACCCTCAGTCCTGTGGTTCTGAAGTATGACTGTCCCTTGCCTTCTAGATGATTTTTTTTTTGTTTCCTCCTCAACATATATAGGCACCCAACTCTCCAAACCGGTGTGTCCCTTACCTTGGAGCCGACACAGAATTTGGCAGCTTGTCCACGTAACTCTTGGCTGGCCTTTCTCTAAGGTCTGCATTCCCATTAGGTGATTTATGTCGACTCCCTATGCACACTCTCCTCTCTTCCAACTAACTCTTCATTTTTCTTGGGTGCCCAAGTCATGCTCACAAATTCTCGTCAACCAACCGTATGCTACATGACACCTCAATCAACTCCCCTTAGCGCTTCAAACACCCAAGGTGACCGATATCACCCAATACAAGTCTGCCTTCCATTCATTGGTTGGGTCGGACACCTTGTCCACCAAATCCTTCAATTTTCTCCCTTAGCCAACTCCTTGTTTTAGTGGTGCACCCATCTCTTCGTTTGGTGGAGTGCCCATCTCTTTTGTCAATCCAACACCTAAATTATGCCGTAAGAAATATTATAGGATGAGTCATTCCTTGGCATGATGCGTACCCAAGGAACTCCAATTCTCTCCTATATGAATACTTTCATCTCCTCATTCACACCGAGCTTCATGCTTGCCAAATTCATCTGTCTTGGTCTGCAGTGGAAGTGCACGTGCTTGGGATGGATGCCCCAAACATTAAATCCTCCCCCACTCCAAGTTATTGTCGCCCTCGACAACATCCATAGAAATATGTCATCTCCAAGTCTCTTCTTGAAAACATGCCTTGATTGTAACTGCTATTGGAAACCTCAAGTTTTCGTGCCGAAACAAAAACCCCAAATTTTGCCTTAGTGGAAACTTCAATTTTCTTGTGAAGTGGAAACCCCAAATTTCCACAATGCCTGCAATCATATACAACACTATGAAACCATCCACATAACCCAAATTAATGGTGTGACCAACCCACCTCTCCCCAACTTTGTCTGCAATGTAGTCCAAGCTACCTTCGTTATCGTGACTATCGCTCTCTGCCCCGCTACGATTGCAACTACTGTTACAACCCCAATCAAAACATGAAAAATGTCTAAGTGTTGAAGTGCCATGTTGAACTAATGCACCCATACTCCAACTAAAATCTATCATGCCTCTGTACGTAGTTGCAAACCCCATGTTTTGAACAAGTTGAGTAAGTTATCCAACTTCATGTCCAATTCATGAACGCACCATTAATTGAACATAGTCATTTCTATCCAATGTCCACCACATGCTCAACCCAAAAACACCAAGGTAATATTCCACTTGCCTCCCATGCTGTTATTGTCTTCTAGCCCCGACAAGAAGTTCCTTCTCAACAACCAAGCATCACACAAATGAAGCATTGTGCATCGAGAGTCTAACCCTTCGCTATGTCACTGCACACTAAATCGTCCAAGTGTCATATTAGTTGGATGACCAATCCAACCATCTTATTCATCCATATGATGGCACACCTCAATGTTAAAACTAGTCCTCCATTTGCAACTCAACTCATCCACACAACATCTCGCCAATGCAAACTCCCTTGCCCCACCGCACTTCACTGTCACTTAAAAAACATTCTTCCTCTAACTTCCTAACTTCATCATCTATTCTGGCCATGAAATTTGTTGTCACTTCATCCCATCATTGCACCCAACCCATCCCACATCCAAGATATTCAAAATTTCAAGGAAATCACTGCACATCTACCATCATGTGACCAACCAAATCCGCTCTCTTCACTCATCCGAAAAACTATAGGATCCCCATGATTGCCTCATCACTACTACAATAATTCCCTCCATGGAACCATGGTTCGCTGACAAGTCTGCCTATATAAAGTGTGAGATTGGCTTCATCGGTCAATCTCCCATCTTCCTCGTCACCTGTCTATGAAATGCTCCCAGTGCACAAGTCTCACACATCGAATGGTCATCACCACACTACTACTTCATTGATGATATATTTCAACCTGTCCATGCAATTCTCTGATATGTAAGTCAACAACTGCCTCCACAAGTGTCTCAACATACTGTCCAAAGTGCTCCAAGGCAAGTGAGTCACCATTACTCCCGTTCGTCTCTCGGAACAAAACAACTTGCTTCTACCCAATCCATTTCATCCTTTGGATTTATGTCACGACGATCAGGTTATCACATGATGACTCAATGGAAATGGCTAAGGCACCCATGCTCTAAGGCACCTCATCCGACCTCTCAAACGAAGTGCACATATTACTATATTCTTTGTCATATCAATCCCTTTGACGCCCCTCATAAAAGAGACAAACAACATTTCCAACCCGTCTCCATATATGCAACCAAATCTGCCTAAGTCCACTTCTTGAACTCGTCCAAGCAGGTTGCCCCAAGTCCTCATTTGCATCTTCCCACACCAGGGCGCTCCAAACTCTTCCTTGACTCCAGTGAAGCTTGCAACACTTGGAATTCCCCTAAGTCTGTGGTGGAAACACGTCGTACTTGTTCTTCATCAAGGCTTCTCATCTCCCTCCAAGGAACCCATCGCAATAAATCCAAATTTGCAAATAACTCAAAACGATCGTGCTCATTCATGGAATCTCCAACAATCCCATGGTTCAAGTTATCATACTGTCACTGGTCTACAACTTGTCCCAACCCACCAAATCTAATTACAAAACAAACCTCCTTACTATGGCTCATGACCAAGTTCTTCCCCATCAACATTTCGACTAAGTCAAAAACAACAATGTGTCCAAGTCACCACACTCCCAACAAATTCTCTGTCCATACCTTGATTTTCTTCATGATCAAGGAGCCAAGATCTATGACACACTCTGTCACATCAATCCATCACTGCAACCCAAGGTCTGCAACAACATGACCCAATGACTGTGTATAATGAAACCCAACATAAACACGTCTCGACAAGGTGCATCCAAACTGTTCACATCAAGTCTTCAACTAAAATCTATGATATATAAAACTTCGTTTAAGTCACTTTCTCCATGCAACCGATCGAATCCATCATAACTTCCTATCATATTCGCTCCTTGATTTCTTCCGTATTAGGACACCATGCACACACCGCTCGACTGTTGAATCATCTTGATATTAATTGACTTGTTTAACTATGAAAAGAGTCACCTCGTTTGAAGGTTGCGATCATTGTCCGCAACCCAATTGACTCAATTGTTGTTCTTGATGATGCACAACACAAAGATGCATGGTGAAAACGTGCTCAACTGACTGCCCTGTGACTGAAAATATGCTCTGATATCTCATGTCATGACGGTGAAAAATCTCACCAAAGAATCCACCAAACCAACTTCCACAATCTACTCTGATGTGTGATCTGTTTCATGCTCTTATACCACCTGTCATGACAATGACAATGGTGAAGAGCTCACCAACTGATCAACAAAACAAACCCAAACTATCCCTTGCCCGCCTACCTGAGTTCTATGCTTTGATACCACCTGTCACGCTGGTGGAGAACCTCGGGTGGATGGTGGAAACATCCGTCATTTCCAATGACATGTGGCACCACAAATTTTCAACTTGACGGCAAGACACACCGATTTACTTGGCCCAGACTATGCCTTACTCTTACATTCATTTATTACTTAACAATTTATGTTGACATCTATACTTAGAACTTCAACAAGTAAAGAACACATCCATACATAGTAAAAAAATAAATGCAAAGTAGGCGGCCAAACCGGCCTAACACCTGATTTTTATCACAAATACATAAGTGTGTCGAGTCTGCAACTTGTGCCACACCAAATATATTTTTACAAGGAGCATCCGCTCAATTTTACTTAACAATAAATTGTGCGAAACAAAATAGACATACTTCCTTTGTTGCCTTGTAAAACCCTTCGTGCCACTAACCAAAACTCTTGACGAATGGCTTCAAACTTCACTTCATGCTTCAAGCATGCAGACCATGCTTCCCTTGCCTCAATCTATGCGACCTACAACACCCAAGTTCATCACCCAAGTATACTCATCCAACAACTTCCTTGGCTTCAAGAAAATCTCACCCTCTTCTATTCTTCTGTGAAGACTTCACAAGGAGGCACAAGTCACCTTAGATGCTGCCTTAGACCCTCAATCCCGCGGTTATGAAGTATGACTTTCCCTTTCCTTCTTGATGATTTTTAATTTGTCTCCTCCTTAGCATATATAGGCACCCAACTCTCCAAACTAGCGTGTCCCATGCCTTGGAGCTGACACAACGTTTGACAATTTATCCACATAATTCTTGGTCGACCTTTGTCTAAGGTGTGTGCGCCCCTTATGCGAGTCAGGTTGACTCCCTAAGCACACCCTCCTCTCCTTCAGCCGAATCTTCATTTTTCTTGGGCACCCAAGTCATGCCCACAACTGATAATCAACCAATTGTATGCTACACGACACCTTGGTCAGCTCTTGTTGGTGCATCAGGCGTCCAAGGTGATCGAGCTCACCCAATACAATTCTACCTTCCATTCGTTGGTTGGGTTGGGCGTCTTGTTCACATAATTTTTTAACCGACGCCCCTTGTAAAATCCCCACTATAATCCCTAGTTCAATTAATGGTTACATAGATTTAATATGTGGCTATGGCCAAGCGATGTAATATGCAAATTGTGTTTCCTTGTTTCATTAATAAAAATGTGATGTCAGCTGCTAAGGGGACATAGACAAGATATGGGGGGTGAATTAATCCACAAGAGAGGGGAGTGTCTAGGATAATGGCCAAGAGGGGTGAAAGAGGGAAATTACCCATGTATATTAATTTAATCCATTTCCCTACATTTGCTAATTGTATATGAACCTTCCCATTTTTTGATTGAGTGTTCCCAAAGACAATCATTGAATACATGTAAGAGGGTGGGTGTGAGTGGTCACATCCCAAAGTTATTGGGCACATGGGGATTGAGTACAATCAGCGTGGGGAAGAGTGTGAGTTAAGAAAGGCAAGCCAAAAGAGAGGAAAATTGTATGGATTGGGGGGCAACAATATTTAGTTAGTCAATTTTGTGCATGAGAGGTAAGCAGAGAGAAAGAAACATAGCTTGAAGTTGATGCAATCATGGAGGGAGAATTTTAAAGCAAGTTGGAGCGTAATTGCAGCGAATTGGAGATGGAAAACTGAAGATCCAAGTTGTCAGGCCCGAAGAGTGAAATCCTGGGTGAGTTGCACTGAAACAACAAGTGTTTGTTGTTGGTTTGCTGATAGTTTTCCTAGCAACAGTTTCCCTTGAGTTACCAACTGAGAGATTCCTGGTGTCTGTGCTAGAGAGACCCTGATAAATGAATGGGAGGCCCGAGGGGCTGAGATCAGTGAAGGGGTACATTCCTTGGTTTGGACAGGTCAAGAGGAAGAGAGCTGGTGGAAAATCGTTATAGTTGTACGAGAATATCAGTTGGGTTGAGAGTTTTATGAGCTGTGAGTGGAATGTGAGAGACCACCCTCTTTTGTGTATTGCTAGCCTCAAATCGGGGGTGACTGAATGTTGATATTTGGAACAATCAGTCTATGGCTGGGTGGAACGTCTGTCCCAAGTAGCTGGTTGCACAACTGTTGTGAAAATATAATTGTTTTATCTTGTTGTTGTGTTAAATTATGTATTTAATTGTTGTGCATGAAATTTGTGTATTTGGAAGTGATTTATATGCCGTTGTATTGAGTTGTTTAGCTGGATTCATGTTGATTATTAGTATGTTGTAGATGCTTCTATTTTGTGGTAGAATACAATAGTTAAATCTGTTTTAATTCATAGTTGTAAGCTATAGGAAATTAGCTAACAATAAAATAGTTAATTAGCTAGCAAAAATTTCATTTTTAAGAGTATTCTGCACCGTAATGTCCATTGGATAGGCTGGGGGATGTTACATTATGGTATCAAGGATTTTGGTTCAAACACCAGGCTTATATGGGCCAATATGGCTGCGAATTCGTGGAATTCATTATTGTAGATTTTTTCTGTGACTGATTTGGGAGAAAAACGAAGATTTTAGAGAGAAATCCCCAATTCCATTAGTGAAATATGAGTTTTAATGACTTCAGACATTTTGAGAGCATTACTTGAGTAGAGCGGTGAAGTTGCAGATCAAAATCCCTTTTCCTGTTATAGAATTTGACTTTTGTAAATGGAATGCGCTTCCTTCAAACCATTCTTCTGAGTGACCACAAGCTCAAGTCCGCAGGCTTAACTAAAGCTCAGATACTATTTAAGAGTGTAGCCCTCTGGGGATTGTCAAAGTTCCATATGACCGAGACCCTGGAACCCTACATTGCACCCAAAGGAAGCTAAGCCTTCTGAGCTTAGGGACTTCAGAGGTTTGGATCTACAGGATGTTAGAAATTCACGACCTTCAAATCATGCTGAAGGCAACCTACCGAATCAGTAACCTAATGGTTTGATCAACAACTGGTGGTTTCCTATCCGTTATCGTGGGATCCACCTTATCGTTAAACCTTGACCAAGTTTTCGACCATGAAGTAACGCGAGCCGTCGATCTAAGGATCTTAGGGACCCTTCCTGACCGTCAGATGTGAGTTATGATAATTTGACTTTGACCCACTCCGGGCGTGAAAGGGTTTGAAATGGCCAGAATGCCTAAATGATGAAGTCATGAATTAAAGCGAGTTGTTGATCTAAGGATCCTTTAAGACCCTTTCTGATCGTTAGATGCGAATTACATCCATTCGACGTTGACCCACTCCGGGTGCGAAAGGGTTTGAAATGGACATAATCCTCGAACGTTGAAGTCATGAATTAACGTGAGTCGTTGATCTAAGGATCCTTCGGGACCCTTTCCGACCATTAGATGCGAGTTACAGTCATTAGACATTGTCCCACTCCGGGCGAGAAAGGGTTTGAAATGGCCAGAATCTATGAATGTCGAATTCGCGAATTAACATGAGTTGCTGATATTATAAGGATCCTCCGGGACCCTTCCTGACCGTTAGATGTGAGTTACAGTCATTCGACGTTGACCCACTCTAGGCATGAAAGGGTTTTAAATGGTTAGAATCCTTGAACACTGAAGACGCAAATTAACACGAGCCATTGATCTAAGGATCCTTCGGGACCCTTCCTGACTGTCAGATGCGAATTACGATCATTTGGTGTTGGCCCACTCCAGGTGAGAAAGGGTTTGAAATGGCCAGAATCCTCGAAAGCCAAAGTCATGGATTAATGCAAGTTATTGATCTAAGGATCCTTCGAGACCCTTACTGACCATCATATGCAAACTGCGGTCATTCTAAGTTGACCCACTCTGGGCGTGAAAGAGTTTAAATTGTCGAAACTCCGAAGGTCGAAGTCGCGAAGTGACGCAAGCCATAGATCTAAGAAATCCTTCGAGACCTTTCTCGACAGTCAAAATGAGCATAGTGGAAGGATAGGGTAAGCGATACTACTAACCGACAACAAGCAGTCGTCCCCGCTTCATGACCCTTTTGGCAGGTAATCCTTCGGGGAATTGAAGGGTTAGGAATTTTAAGGGGTGCGAAATCGTGAAGTCCAGAAATGGTGAAATCCCGCCAACCGTAAGATCATGGGGAAGAATTTGGAAGTGATATGAGCCATTAATCTGAGGATCCATTGGGATCCTTTCTCAACCGTTAGATCATCTAGTGGGAGGACAACGTAAGTACTCCAAAACTATGGGACTACGAAAGATTCAAAGATATAGGAAGACGCGTTAACCACCGAAGAATTGAAGGTCGAAGGCCGAAGTACGTGGTGAGGAATTATGGAACTTTAGAACTTCAGGACTCTGGGAGATTCGAGGATATAAGAAGATGTGTTAAATGTTGAAGCGCCAAAATTTCCCTCGTTGAAGTATCCAACTTCGATAGATTGTGAAGTAAAGAACAACTTCAACCGTCTATCACAACTAATGATTAAGTTAGATTCGTCGATCATCAAGGCTTGGAGGTGACCAGGATTCACCGGAGTCATGGGAAGTGGAGATCAAATCATCTATCGAGGACATAGATCGACAGAGGAGAGAAAAAGCGCAATTTGAAGTTGTAAGGGCGTTAATTATCAGGAGGTCATGTGCTTTGATCAGGACCATCGAATAGGCTGACTACGTGTTGGGGTAGGATCCATGCGTGCAGTGAGGAAGGAGTTAACAAGCGATCATATTGGAAGGCACAAACCGTAGATCTTGATGATTGATTAAGTCATTATCGTTGATGAAAATGCTCAAGGAATGCGAATTTAATGTAGGACCCTTGCCAATTATAAACCTTGTGTAGGGTGTGGACAAATATCAACTTTCGGATCTAAGGATGGATCGATCCCCACTATATATTTTGGAGTGAAAGGAGATTTCAAGACTTTGGGTCCCCAAAGATGTTGTAGACCTATACAAGAATGACATAGGGCCGAAGGCCTGATATTCGCGAAGACCAAGAGATATTCCCTGCAACCAACAACCACATCATCATATGGGGATGATGACTCCGGTCATGACCGTGCCATGTCAGATAACGCGAGAGAGGTGGAGCTACGTGGATGCCACGTGGCGAAGGGGATGGCCATTGGCTAAAGATGTCCTGGAAAAATTCGGAAGCCTATAATGTTTAAACCAAAGCTCGATTTTGGGCAAGGTTTCAGTCATTGGAAAGATATTCCATAGAGGAATGCATCTAGGGAATCATAGTGTGAACATCGAAATGTGTCCTTCATAAATTTATGAGGAAACAACATGTATTCCAATTAATGAAATGTTTTATAATACGCATGTTCTAACAATAATTATTACATGCACATTTCTTGCAGAATTAGAGGTATTGAAAGAAACTTTAGTTCTTATATGAAGACTGGATTTATGGAAGATGCTAAAGGATCTAATCTCTATGAGGAAGAGCTCAGAGGCCTACATGTCAGCATGGGGAATGTTGAGATAGAGTCAAATGGAAGAAGAGATAGGAAAGATCCTCTCACTATGAGAATTCTGCATAGGGAAGTGCAGAGCTACAAGGCTGATAATGAAAGGATTATGAAGGCTCAAGAAGATATACTTCCTAGCTTAAATATGTTGCATAAGCAAGTCAACAAGGATTTTGGCACCAAGCAAACAACTAGTGCTAGACAAGTATCAACATCGAGATCCCATAGCAAAAGGGACGATCATGGAAATGATAGGAATTCAAGAAGCATGAGTAGGCAACATCATTCTCCAAGGCAGTCCACTAGAATAAATCATGTATGATCAGGGCCAGGGACCAACCCAAGTGTGTCTCATGCTTGGAGGAAAAGAAGAAGGCACGGGGAATAAATTTTGCAAGGTGAGCTCAGGAAAATCAAGCCACCTAATTTCAATGGTGAGCACAAGAAAGGAGAAGAGGCAGAGGCCTGATTGTTGGAAATGAAAAAATATTTCCAGCTATATGATTACCCATCCCGGGTAGAAACTAGAATTTCTAAATACTACTTGAAATAAAAGGCATCCATGTGGTGGGATCAACTTAAGAAATCCAAGAACCTCGATGAGAAAAGGATTTCATGGAGGCAGTTCAAAGGATATTTCCAAGAGAAATATTTTTTTGAGCATTACTATGAGAGAAACATGAAATAGTTCTTTGAACTCAAGTTGGGAACCATGACAATGGAGGAATATGAGAAGCGGTTCTTTGAATTGTTGAAGTATGTTAACTTCATCAAGGATGAGAAGGTTAAAATCCAAATGTTTTTAAGTGGGTTACCCTCCTTCTATAGTGACAAGATTCAATATGATAACCCCAAGACCTTGGAAGAAACCATAAGGAAATCAAGGCACCTTTATGAGAAAAGCAAAGGAAGGCCAATGTTCCAAAATACTTGGAATGACAAGATGAAAGAGAAAAAGGATCAAAGGCAGAAAGGTTTTAAGCCACCCTTTTTCAGAAAGAACTTCCAAGCAAATAAAGAAGGCCAGGAAGCCCAAAATGAGAAAAATAATGTAGATTCATTTGGGAAAAGGCGAAGGCATCAACCTGTTCAATGTTCAGGATGTGAGGGGAATCACTTATATAGGAACTTCCCTCATAAAGGAGAAAGAATGAGGACTATCCACCACATTCAGGAGGCTGAAACAGTGGAAGACATGGGAGGAAGCATGCCAAGGATTTATGCAGCCTTGGACAACAAGCATGCATAATATCCATCCCCCATGAATGAAGTGGAAGGTAAGATTAATAACTAGCCCATATAAATTTTAATTGATTCCGAAGCTAGCTATAGTTACATAAATGATAACATTGTTGAAATATTTCACTTGCAAAGAAGTAAGCATAAGAAATATTGGTTAGTTCAGTTAGCCACGGGGGCTAAGAGAAAGATCAATGAGTTGGTTAAAGATTGTCAAATAGACATGAATGGACTCAACACGAAGGTAGATGTAAACATCATATCGTTGGGTTCAAATGATTGTCTAATTGGGATGGATTGGTTGGAAAAACATCATGTTGTCCTAGATTGTTACAACAAGACAATCACATGTCTCGATGAGGAAGGGTAGCAAGGCAAGATTCAAGCAATTCCAAGAGCTGTAGATGTTAGAGAGATTTCAGCAATGTAGTTAAAAAAGAGCTTCAAGAAGGGATCTTGAGGAGGCAACCAAAGATAAAGTGGAAAGTATTGAAGACCATTCGGTCTTGAGGGATTTTGAAGATGTTTTTAGAGAAATTCCAGGATTTCCACCAAAGAGAGACATTGATTTCTCTATTGATTTGGTACCAAGAGCTGCCCTAGTATCCAAGACACCATATAGAATGGGTACACTAGAATTGAAAGAGTTACATATGCATCTTGAAGAGTTGTTAAAAAATGGGTATATACACCCAAGTGTGCCACCTTGGGGAGCCCAGATTCTTTTTGCGAAGAAGAAAGATGGAACCTTAAGGCTGTGTATTGATTTCAGACAACTAAATAAGGTTACCATAAAGAATAAGTATCATTTGCACATAATTGATGATTTGTTTGATCAATTGAAAGGTGCAAGAATATTTTCAAAGATTGATTTGAGATTATGCTATCATCAAATAAGGATAAAGGAATAAGACATCCAAAAGACAACATTTAGAACAAGATATGGGTATTATGAATTCACGATAGTGCCATTTGGGATATCAAATGCCCCAACAATTTTTATGTATTTGATGAATGGAGTGTTCAGGGAATACCTGGAAAAATTTGTGATTGTGTTCTTAGATGATATACTCATCTATTCTGAATCGAAAGTGGAACATGAGCAACATTTAATAATGGTGTTGCAAGTTTTAAGAAAGCATAGATTGTATGCCAAGCTAAGTAAGCACATCTTTTACCAAAAGAAGATTCACTACTTGTGGCATATAATATCAACAACATGGATAAAAGTTGATCCTAAGAAGATAGAGGCCATTAGAGGATGGTTAGTGCCAAAAAATGTGTGAGAGGTCATATCATTCATGGGTCTTGCTAGTTATTACCAAAGATTCATAAAGGGATTTTCAAAGATTGCAAGTTCAATCACTTCTTTGCAAAAGAAGGGAGTGAAATTTGAATGGACTTCCAAGTGTGAAGAGATTTTTCAACAGTTGAAGGGAATATTGACAAGTGCACCAATATTGAAGATTGCAGATCCAAACAAAGATTTCGTTGTATGCACTGATGCATGCAATGAAGGACTTGGTGGAATTCTCAGTCAAAAGGACCAAGTGATATGCTATGAGTCCAAAAAATTAAAAGAGCATGAGAGGAATTATGCTACACATGACTTGGAGTAGAGGCATTACCTTATGGGTAATAAATTCGAGCTAAGGACAAACCACTGTGGTCTGAAGCATTTGTTTGGACAACCAAAGCTAAATGCTAGGAAAACCAGATGGCTGGAACTTCTGAGTGAATATGACTTCGAAATTAAGCACACAAAGGGAAAGGAAAATCAAGTGGCTGATGTACTCAGCAGGAGAGCTCATGAAGTGCATATTGCAGCCATTAGTATGTATAGGGAAGATCTAAAAGACAAAGTTATTGTAGCAACAAATTCAAATCAAAATTTTTAAAAAATAAAAGAGACATTACAACAAGGTAATTTTCAGCAGAAATTTAATTATTATGAGTTGGAAGAAGATGGAATTCTCATGTACAAAAGTAAGGTGTATGTGCCGAATTCCGGGGAGATGAAAAATGTAGTGCTGAAGGAGATGCATAATGTGCCATATGCAGGGCACCCAGGATATCAAAAAACAATTGCAGCAGTAAGAAGCCAATATTTTGGCCAGGAATGTAGAACGAAGTGGCTAATTACATAGCCCAATGTCTAGAATGCCAAAAAGTAAAGACAAAACATAGACTCCCAACAGGTTTGCTTCAAGAATTGCCCATTCCAGAATGGAAGTGGGAAGTAGTTACCGTTGATTTTATTACTAAGCTGCCCAGAACAATGAAGCAACATGATTCCATCATGGTGGTGGTGGATAAATTGACTAAAGCAACACATTTCATTCCAGTAAAGACTGGACACAAGGCAACAAATATTGCATAAATTTATATGAGAGAAGTTTCTAGGCTACATGGAGTGCCTAAGGCAATAGTTTCAGACAAAGATACAAAGTTTACTTCCAATTTTTGGAAGGGTTTGTTCAAGGGATTTGGGACAAATTTAAATCTTAGTATAACATATCATCTAGAGTCAGATGTGAAAATATAAAGGACTAACATGATAATTGATGATATGCTTAGAATGTATGTGATGGATCAACCATCAAAGTGGGAAGATTATATTCATTTAGTTGAATTTTCCTACAACAATGGGTATCGAGACTCATTGAAAATGAGTCCACTTGAGGCATTGTATGACAGAAAATGTAACACACCCGTGAGTTGGGATAATCCAGTAGACATAGCAGTTGTTGGGACAAAATTGTTAAAGGAAATGGAAGATCATATGGAAAATATAAAGCATAATTTAAAAGATGCCCAGGATAGGTAGAAAAGTTATGCAGATAGGAACAATTTTTTCAGATATTTTAAAGTGGAAGAACATGTGTCCTTAAAAGTAAAGGCAAATAGAAGTTTGTTAAGAATAGGAAGTTGCCCAAAGTTGGTAGCAAGATATTGTGGGCCTTTTAAAATATTAGAAAAGATAGGGCTAGTTGCATACATGTTAGCTTTTCCTGCATCCATGAGAGTGCATAATGTATTTCATGTGTCATTGTTAAAGATATATGTGCCTGATTCTAACCACATAATTGATTGGAATGTGATCCCGGTGGAGCACGAAGGGGATTTCCGGGTGGAACCAGTACACATCCTGGACCAGAAAGTCAAAGTGCTCAGGAACAAAGCCATAGGGATGGTAAGGGTTCAATGGACATGCTATGGTCTTGAATATGCTATATGGGAGCATGAAGAAAATATGTGGGCAGAATACCCACAAATTTTTGACATTTTTGAAGAAAACACAATGCGAGACTTCATTTTGAGTAGCTAGACTTCCAGAACCACATCTCAGAGTCCTAGCCAACAACGTTGGGGACCTTGATAAATGAATGGCTCATTCCTTGGGTTAACCTTTATAAACGGATGGTACATCCCTTGGATTAACTCTGATAAATGAATGGTGCATTCCTTGGGTTAGAAAGTTAAGAGGAACATGAGATTATGGTTGGAGCTACTGCTGGAGTTGTTAAATTGCATAATTTTATTAGTTGTATCGTTGTAAGTGCACCAAGGACAATGCACAATTATAGGGGAGGGGGAATGTAACATCCCCACTATAATCCCTAGTTTAACTGATGGTTATGTAGATATAATATGTGGCTATGGCCAAGCGATGTAATATGCAAATTGTGTTTCCTTGTTTCATTAATAAAAATGTGATGAAAACTGCTAAGGGGACATGGAAAAGAGATGGGGGATGAATTAATCCACAAGATAAGGGAGTGTCTAGGATAATGGCCAAGAGGGGTCCAAGGGGGAAATTACCCATGTATATTAATTTAACCCATTTTCCTACATTTTCTATTTGTAGTTGAACCTTCCCATTTTCTGATTGAGTGCTCCCAAAGCCAATCATTGAATACATGTAAGAGGGTGGGTGTGAGTGGTCACATCCCAAAGTTATTGGGCACATGGGGGTTGAGTAAAATCAACTTGGGGAAGAGTGCGAGCCAAGAAAGGCAAGCCAACAGAGAGGAAATTCGTATGGGTTGGGGGACAACAATTTTTAGTTAGTCAATTTTGTGCATGGGAGGTAAGCAAAAAGCAAGAAACAGAGCTTGAAGATGATGCAATCATGTAGGGTGAATTATAGAGCATGATGGAGCGTAATTGGAGTGAATTGGAACTGGAAAAATGAAGAGCCAAGTTTTCAGGTTTGAAGAGTGAACTCCTGGGTGAGTTGCACTGAAACAACAAGTGTTTGTTGTTGGTTTGCTGATAATTTTCCTAGCAACATTTTCCCTTGAGTTCCCAACTAAGAGATTCCTAGTGTCTGTGCCAGAGAGATCGTGATAAAGGAATGGGACACCCAAGGGACTGAGATCAATGAAGGGGTACATTCCTTGGGTTGGACAGGTTAAGAGGAAGAGAGCTGGTGGAAAATCAGGATAGCTGTAGGAGAATATCAGTTGGGTTGAGAGTTTTATGAGTTGTGAGTGGAATTTGAGAGACCACCCTCTTTTGTGGATTGCTAGCCTCAACTCAGGGGTTATTGGCTATTGAGATTTGGAACAGTCAGTCTATGGTTGTGTGGAATGTCCGTCCCAAGTAGCTAGTTGCACAACTGTTGTGAAAAGATAAGTGTTTTATCTTGTTGTTGTGTTAAATTAAGTATTTAATTGTTGTGCATGAACTCTTTGTATTTGGAAGTGATTTATATGTTGTTGTATTGAGTTGTTTAGTTGCAATATTGAACTGTGGTGGAAGTGCGTGTGCTTGCGCTGGACGCCCCAAGCCTTACATTTTTTTTCCTAGAATTTTTGGCTTGGGTTTATGATTAGATAACCTTAAGCTTTCATCTCAAGTCAATTTCTTTCCTTTATCAAGTTTCTATGTTGTTTCATTGACTCCATATGCCCAAGGATTTAAAGCAGGCACTAATCATTCTATTGCTACAAGTGATTACAAACCCTAGTTTGATTTATTATCTTTCTCTTCCAATGATTTGTGTTAGTCTAGGAAATTTGCATTTGCATCTTGATTTAATTGCATCCTTAGTTTAACGTCTAGCATTAATTAATTGGAATCATTTTAACCTAGTCATTGCTGCAATAATTACATTTTATGCCACTAGGGCTTGTTATATTGCACTCAATTAGCATAGTTTCATGCTCTTTACTTTACGCAATCATTAGTTTATAGTTTGCTAGTCTTTTAATTAGTATTTGGCACATATTTCTCATTGAATTTCACTAATCTAGGACTGCTTATTTGCTATTGTTGTAAAATTGTTATATGTTGAAATATTTCATCTTTTATTCAAGTTTTTCTACAACCATAGCTTTTCCTTTGGTAGCTAGTGTTTCTTGGCCTTTAGTTGAACCCTTGACTGTGGTAGACCTCTTAAATCATCCTAGAAACATTCCCTATACTCATGAGTACTTAATGTTGGACATAGTGTCGATGATGTATTGTCATTGATGTCAACAGTCGATATCATTGATGTGATGATAAGTTGAGATAAAATCTTAGGAGAGTTAACGAATGAAGATCAAAGCTCATAAGAGATGGCGCAATGGATTTCAGAAGAATCGTTGGAGGACTAGTCAACAATATATAATGACTGATGTCAAACAGTTGGAGGATATGCAGAGATTAAAGCTCAAGAGAGTTAACAAATGAAGATCAAAGCTCATAAGATATGGCACATTGAAACTCAGTAGGTATGGCATGATGAAACTTAGATCAAATCAAGATCATTGATGCACAATCGCCAAATCAACGACAGGGATGAATTGCGGAGAGCGAAAGAAGAATTAAACTACTTGCTAGTTACAATCCCGCAATTGGTCTAGATCGTCAGATCTCATAAACTCAAACATCTACGACTGTGGTTGATCCAACAAACGATCATATTAAGTCAGATTAAGTTGTGACCTTCAGATGCTCAATCACCAGATCAACGACATGGATAGATTGCGAAGATCGTAATAAGTATTAAACATCGTGCTATTTCCAATCCTACAATTAGTCAGGACCATCAGATCTTACAGTTTCAAAGATCGATGATTGTGGTTGAATCACCAACAACACACAACTTGAAATTGTGGAGTTTGGGTGTCAAGTTAAATCACTCGCAAGTTGTGGTTCCGCAATCATCGTCAACTGTTAATATGCTTCGAAGAGTCCACATCGACCGTTAGATCAAATCAAGTGGAAGGATAGGATAAGTGAGGTTAAAGATCTGAGATCACAATTATGTGAATTTTTGTCAGCCGTCAGATCATTCCAAAGTGGAAGGACAAGATAAGCTAGAAGAAGGACCATTGGATTTAAACCAAGGAAAAACTGCATCATAGAAAGATTGAGCCGTTGATATAAAAACATGATCAACAAACAACATTAAGTTTGGGTTAAAAGTAGCGAGGAGGTTACTATTTGGGGAATCTAACTTCGGAAGAATTGACAACTTGAAAAGTCAAAATACTCGAAGTCCCGAAATCCGAAATGAATAAGGACCATCGGATCTAGAGGATATACGATGACCATTGGATTAGGGTTGTTGGTCAACAGATCACCTCAGTAAGGACACGTGGCAGACCACGTCAGAAGACCAAGTCAACAAGTACACATGGCATAATCAGATGATGACATGTGTCAAGAGGAAATTGGCTCATGCCATGTCAACACATGACGTCAAGAAGTTACGTCACTCTGAGAGAATTACTTCGGGAGTTTCACCACTAGAAAATGACAAAAGCTCCGAAGTCCCGAAGTAGACATGGTTCGCCCGATCTAAAGAAAAACTTCGGGAGTATTCTCATCCGTCGATATACTATAGTGGAAGGATAATGTAAGCGGAAATGTTAACGGACAATAAGCGATCTCCACCATATTATGACGTACCACAACAGGTGATCACTCCAGAGGAAAATGGAGTGGCATCTATTCGAAACCTCCGAAGTCCCGAATGCCGAAATCCCGAAGTGGACATGGGTCGTCTGGTCTGTAGAATACTTCGGCTGCATTCTCAACCATTGATCAAAACACAGTGGAAGGATAGCGTAAGTATAATAGACGAAGTTGCGAAGTAATCTGTGGCCATCCATCTCAATGCTTGAATAAGACCCAACCGTTGGATTAAGCCTTATAAGAATCAAATCTAACGATTGATCAATTTCCGCGAAATAAATGTAAACCCTCCGATCTATTCGAGAAATCTGATTTGGAAGTTTTGAAAGGTTTCAAGTCCAAAAGTTCCAAAGGGCGAAGTGTCGAAGTTACGTCAGTCGTCCATTTCAGGAGGTTAAAATCGTGACCATTGATTCACATAAGTGATCAAGCACTCGTCTGGCCTAGCATCTGGTCACCGTTGTTGGTCATATGATATAAGAGTTCTAAAAGGAAATTATAATACGTCGTTGTAGTTGGTAAGCCTGTGGTTCTGTAACACTCGATCACATGTAATGGTTTGAAGGAGCGCCTCCGTAGAATTCAGTTTCTATGAAAATAACAGAGATTCGAGATCGAGTTTAAAAGATGAAATTGATCCATATGTGATCAATTTACGAAAAGCCTTCACAGTAAAAATAATAATCAATGATTATGGTTAAGTTAAACAAAGAGGTGTGATGGTTCAAAACCAAGGGACACAGTGCATCACTCTCACACTGTTTTGAAGAATATATAAACAAGGAAGAGTGTTGAGAAAAAAGAGTGTCTCTGCAGTCCAAATCAGAGAACATATTAAATCAGAGAAGCAGAGAGAGATGCAGTAAAGACTTGATACAAAAGTTTTTCCAGATTCAGAAAATAAGGGTGTTTGGGTGGTGCAAGGGCAGGTTGGTGCCTGCAGAGGGAGTTGGTTCTTCCTTGTCAGTTGTAGCTGACTAAACAGGGGGTCGTAGCCTCCTACCAGTTGGTGCTAGTGAACAAGGGTGTGGGTGCATCTTGATCAGTTGGTGCTGGTGAACAAGGGTGTGGGTGCATCTTGATCGGTTGGTGCTGATCAAAAAGGAAGAATATCTTCCTTCTATGTAACATGTAAATTTTATTTTGCAGTTAATAGAAAAGCGTTTGTGGTTTTCCCAATTGGGTTCCACGATAAAATATTGTGTCAAAATTCTGTTTGCATAAATAAAAGAAAATTGATAAAATTACTATGTCACTGATTGACCCCCCCCTCTCAGTGACATGATCTGATCCTTCACTTAAACCATCTCAACCTCACCTCTAACCTTGCTGTGTGAGTAGCATGATCAAGCAACCAAGATAAGGAGCCTTAGCTTGATATATGATCCTTTGAGGTTGCTAAGGAAGCCTCCCTTGTGTTGGATATCTTTTCTTCACTAAAACGAGGGAAGTATTTTCCTAGGTGATAGTGGCAACTACTTCTACATGTTACACTAGTCAAATGCCTTGTGAGGGATTTGCACAAGTGCTAGATTTTGTGATAATATTTTCGATATATCATTTGATCATAATGATTTGATTTCCCTCGAAAGAAATAAAATTAAAGGGAAAAACATTCAAGTTGAAGAAATTGAGAAATGAAAAATGTCCATAACAAATCCTCATTAGATTATTGAGAGATTATTGAGATTTGCATTCCACTATCATATTTCAATTAAATAAATAAAATAAAAAATTATATATACATACAAATTTTAAAATTCCTCAAAACTATATATATATCATTTTGATCGCATTTTTATCCTTTCATTTTAGAAATGAATACAATGCTTACTACTTCATCGAGAATATATATATATAT
>ML786001.1:225372-255404 GCA_009831015.1 Picea engelmannii | reverse complement strand
TAAACTAATTAATAATTTGAGTAAGATCATTAATACATAATACTAATAAGATTCACTATATCAATCAATTTTTTTTAATTAATAATATTTTTAAATTAATTACCATTTTCATAATACATAACTATGAATGTGAATTTGTTTTGTTTTCTCATTTCAATTACAAATACCTTTAAAAGAATTACAAATACCTGTATCCGTAGAACATTCATATAAATATTTTTTGTTATTCAATATATTTATTGAATTTATTTTTAAAGGAATTACAAATACCTCTATCTGTAGAACATTCATTTAAGTATTTTTGTTATTGAATTTAGAGGAATTACAAATATCTCTATTTGTATATAGCATTCATTACAATAATTTTTGTTAATTTTGTTAGTGAGCTTAACTTTGAATTTTATTTATTATTATATCATTAATTACATTTCTATTACAAAATTTAGTTTTGAATTATTTTATTTATTTATTGTTATCTTTTGTAAATAAAAAGGGGTAAATCCTATTACTGTGTTATTACTGTACAAAATAGACACATGCCATTGGCTTGCTACCTGTTTCGTCAAACTAGTGGAAACCAGAACATGTGGTTGCCTATTATACTTTTGGCCAAAAAAGACATCCACAACTTGCCCTACCAATTGGAAACCAGAGCAGGTGGCATATGATTGTTCTGACAGAGCTGTCTTTGTAAGCTAGAACAAACTAACAACTTCTGAAAAAAGAAAACTAGACATGAATTATGCAGAGTACCGGTGCAGAATAACAAGAAGTAAGCACCATCATTGTGTTGGTGGAGCTAAGAGGACTGCACGAAACTAATAATTGGCACCATGGGGTCTATCGTCCGAAGCACTGGGGAGAGTGCTGTCACTGGGCTGTAGCACGAAGGGTTGCACACAGGTCGAGCATCGTTGCTTGGCCGGTGAATTCGAGAATGTGTCGAACAACATATCAATCTGATTGTTGATGAGGGTGTCCCAATGAAGTTGGTTCGCCATGTAGCTTCTAAGATCGAAAATGAGCTCTAGCTGCTCCGGGCTAAAGAGGCTGGGGGGAGCCGAGTCGAATTGCGAAATTGCATTCAACGGTGGAGGCATCGAGATGGGGAAATTCTCCCGTGTAGTGCCAGTTGCTCCATCCTTGTCCGCCACAGCTCCTGCATCCCCTTCACTGGTGGTACCCTAGATGTAAGCGCCTGGAGCCGTGTGGAGGAGTTCCTTTGGGAATTCCTCATGAACAACGCATGTGGCACCTTCCATGGAAGCCTGAGTACATGTGTCATCTTTACTGGTGTTGGGGCACAAGTAATCGTCTGACACTGTGTAGAGGAGGGATTCCGGTGGAACCTAGATAGGTTCCTCTGGGAATTCCTCCTCGACGTAGGCCATTGGTGGAGTTCGTGGCCTTGCTGTGCTCTGAGTCCTAGAAATGGTCAGGGCCCATTCCAGATTCTGCAGGCGTCTCTGCCAGGCAACATAGTTGTACCAGGCAGGTCCTCGCCTCATATTTACTCTCTCTCTCTCTCTCTCTCTCTCTCTCTCTCTCTTGGCATGGCTGAGCCAGAGGGCGAAGAATCCACTGAATTACAGCCAGGAGAACCCACTGTGCAATAACCCAATTCTCAGAACGAGCAAGGTGACAGAGCTCGAAGGGGAAATAGTGCAAGCCAGGGCTGAGCAGGAGAGATATCTAAGGGCGAACGTGACTGTTGTACTCCCCTGCCTCCTACCATTAATCCACAGGACTGCCATTAAACCGACGTGAAGGAGTTGTCCTCCCTTCCTCTTCAAGTAATTAAGTCGCCCTCCATTCAAGAGTGAGGTGAGGGACGATGACTGACCATATTTATGGTAGAATTCATGGGAGGGATGCATGGCCTCCTTTCGCTACATGGCACCTCATCCATGAATTTTATCAATTTAATTATTAATATTATGGTTATGTCTCCATTTATTCTCTCCTCCTTTATAATATTTATAATATATTAATGTTTTATATTTAAAAATGTTTATCAATATTGTGTACATTTTAATTAAAAATGTTTATCAATATTGTGTACATTTGAATGAAGCGAAGGTAATCTAATTAAAAGTGAACTTCATTTTAACAATAATTTTGGATTTATTGATTATACATTGAAAAAACATATAATTTCATAATAATTAAATGCTTTTGAAAATTGTATTTTAATTAATTTGATAAAAAATGATATTTCATGTGTTTAATTATTGTTTTAGTGTTATTTTAGATTTTTGACATAGAGGATAGATGAATGGTTGTAAAAATTGGAAAGATGTTATTTTCAATTTAAAAAGTGATTTAGTGAGTTTTAAAAGGTTTTTTGTAATGGTTAGTGATAGTATTTTCGTTCATTAACCTTTGTCTAGGGATTCAAAACATTGACCAATAACTATGTTGAATCTTATGCACTACTTCAAGGTATTCTTCTCGCAATCAACTCCAACATTGAATCATTGATTATAATTGGGGATTCTAGCGTCATCATTAAATGCTCGGCTTGACAAACAATTCTAAAAGGCAACAAGCTAGCCTCAATCCTTGCAAGAATCAACA
Source organism: Picea engelmannii (assembly GCA_009831015.1). Taxonomy (NCBI): domain Eukaryota; kingdom Viridiplantae; phylum Streptophyta; class Pinopsida; order Pinales; family Pinaceae; genus Picea; species Picea engelmannii. Next base: position 252,827 of record ML786001.1, on the reverse strand, counting down.
AGGTAGCTTCAAACTTGGTTAGGGTCGCATTATATCATGTGCTAAGAGATATCAACTCTCAAATCGACTATTTAGCAAATGAAGCAACCTCTCTTTCGCAAGGGGTCTTGTTAAAAATAAGGGGCATGGATTTTCTCATATTCATTAAATTTTTAATCAACTTGGAATTTAAGCCACATAGCCTCTCAATTAATAAGCATGTGTCTCAACACTCAATCCTGTTTTCAAGTGCATAGAAAACCCTTGCAAGGACATAACCGTTGCTATGTTGCATGCAATAATTAATTGTCACTATGGTTTTTGTTTCCTCCATCATGGGAATTCACCAAAGAGGTGGGATATTGAGAGAAGAGGGGTTGGGGTTTCAAGATAGCCCTGGTGGTTTTACTCTGGCTTGCATAAATTTGGGACCAAGCTTTGGCTTCTACCTAGTAATCTGGGTGTTAGTCTCAAGATAGTTTCACCTTCTTAGTTGGTCGATTCTAAGCTATCCGTTGTTGATGATTGGAGGTCCCTCCTTGGGTCATCTTAGTCCTCACTTCAGGAACTCCCAGAATCAATGTGAACTTCAAGTAAACCGTGTAAGAGTCATTCCTCTGTTATGGTTGTTGCATATGTTTTTTGGTTTTTGGGTGTTTGTTCTTTAGTTTCTTCGAGGCTCAATTACTTGGCTATGGATTTCAAATTGCATTTCATCCTTCTATGTGTGGTCTTGAGTTTTGGAATTGGGGCAGTTATGCCCCTAGGTTATGTTTCATCGTTCTAGATCATTGGGCCCTTTCAATCCAATCTTTTGTAATCTTTGCAATAGAGGAGAAGTAGGGTGGATTTCAAAATTTATGTTGGGTGTAAGTGTCCACCCTCGACAATTCGGTCTCCATTTGGCCCTAGCACTTATAATCATATTTGAGGAGTTCAGTCTCAGGGATTCCATGGATTTTTAGGAGGTGAGGAGAATTCTACGTCGATAAGAAGAGACTCTTCAAGATAACAACATATCCCTTTGTTCAGTTTCCATTAAGGTTCATAACAATGAAAAACATTGTGCTTCTTAGACTACAAATGTCATGAGCCTCCTTGTTCAACAAAAGAAAAAATTAGATGAGCTTGAAGTAGAATGCAATATGCTTCAAAATTTGTTACTAAACCTGCACAATGACTCTCTTTGATGTTGCCTCCAATCACTTAATATCTATCAACTCAGCTTAGAAAGATCCTAAAGAAGAGGAGATTGTGCATCAGTCCAAAGAGGCCATGAAAGTGTATCAACAAACCTCTCTCCATTCCATGGCCGGACACGAGAAAGCCACCATCCAACACATGTTTAATTAATTCTTATGTTTTTTAAAATTGTTCAAATTTTAGGTGTTTTCATTAATCAATATACCCACATTAATAGTTGGGATGTAATATTTACAAACAACTGCAATTTTTTGTTGTTGTCTATAACAATTAACAACTACAAGTTTTATCTAAAACTCAATAATAAATCCATTTTTTATGCATGCCAATAACTTTCCTTTGGTTTTTTCAATATAATATCTTCCCACTCTAATTAAAATAATAAGAAGAAAAACTAAAGAACCCTCTCTAGTTTTGTTCAAAATTTATGAGAAGCAATTGAGAAATAAGTACTTATTCTTGGAAATTTCATAAACAAAATGAGCTCTGTCCAAACAAAATCAATGAAAAACTAAAGAGCCCTTTTTAGTTTTAGTTTTGTTGGAAAAGTATGGGAAGCAATTGAGAAATAAGTACTTATTCTTGGGAATTTCATAAACAAAATTAGCTCTATCCAAACAAATCAATGACGTATAAAAGAGTGACAACGCTACCTTCTCAAATATTTATGAAGTTTTTCCTCTTATCCCAACATTTGAGAGATTGTTACATGTGAGATAATATGACAATTGTTTGAGGAGATGATCCCAAAGCTTTTATTAAAGCAAACTTAGTAGAATATGGAATCTTGGAATGATGAAGATAAATAACTCGAGACGATGCGTGTTATTTATTTAATTTGTATGGTTTCTTTCAAAATTAGTTTCTTGTTGAATTTTTTTCGATGATGCTCTTGACTAAAGGGAGGATATACAAAGCAAGAGATACAAATTTGTTTGAAAGGGAACCATGATGACCTTGGTTCACTTCTTGAGATCTACTAAGACTTGTGAAGATTTTCGATGAAAGGTTAACTAAAACATGAAAGGTTAACTAAAACATGAAAGATAAGTATATCTCTTCCTTGTTTGTTTGTCCACAAGAAAAGATTGTTAATTTTCATAAGAAATGATTGTTTATTTCCTAAGAAAAGAAGGTTAACTAAAATTAGAAGATAACTATATCTCTTCCTTGTTTGTTTGTCCACAAAAAAGATTGTTAATTTTCACAAGAAACGATTGTTTATTTCCTAAAAAAAAAGATGGTTTACTGTCTTAAAAAAATTATGTGACTCTCTTTAACTAAAACTAGAAGATAACTATATCTCTTTATTGTTTGCTTGCCCTTAAGAAAGGATTGTTATTTTTCACAAAAGATTGTTATTTTTCACAAGAAAAGATTGTTTATCTCCTTAAAAAAAGTTATGTGACTCTCATTCGTATAATGTTCTTAAAGAAACCTTGATAATGATTTATTGATCTGGAATGTTCATTGAAAATGAAAGATGACCTAGGGCACGAGCTCTCTTGTCAATGTAGTTCTAAAATAAAATTAATCAGATTTGTTTTTGTTAGAAATTAAAGCACTTGAATTTTAATTAAACTAGAGTTCTTAAGAAGATGACTTGATTCATTGATCACAATTTAATATTGTTGTTTTGGGGACATGTGAAGAATGATTATATTTGATGTAGGAGTGAATTAGATGAGAAGTGATGGAATGCTACCAATTAATATTTGGTTATTGTTATAAGGTTTTATAAAAGTTTCATTTATATATTGATAGTTATTATTTGGATTATGAATTCTTAAAAAGAGTTATGTAATGACAAAAATAGATTGGAGATGCTCAAGTGGAATTTTCAAATGTTGGACTAACCACTAGGGTGAGTGGTGTTTCTAAGAAAATCAAATTGAAACTTTTATATATTGGTAGTTATTATTTGGATTAGGAACTCTCAAAAAATAGCTATGGAATGACAAATTTAGATCGGAAATGCTCAAGTGACATTTCCAAATGTTGGACTAACCATTAGGGTGAGTGGTGTTTCTAAGAAAATCAAATTGTGGGCTCACGATCCCTTATATTTCATGCAAGTGGCTCATACCATGAGGATTTCTTAGAACACCCCCCTCACCACCACTATACCACAAGAATCAATAAACCATAAGAAATAGATTTTCTATGGTTAAATAAAGTAGATATTTACATGTGCCAAAACTAGTGAAATCGGGGTAAAGTTTGATAAAGTAAGTATCTCAAAGAGTGGGTCCTAATAAATTATGACCATTTAGGGACCTAAGGAATATTTCATAATTAACAAAAGCCCCAATTAGTGCATGAAGCCTAAGAGGGATCTAAATTAGTGAAGAGGGACCCAAATGATTCAACTAAAATGCATAACATAATCAAACATGCAACCATATAGGACAAACATGGAGGGGGGAGAAACCATGGAACTAGACATAAAAAATAGGGAACCACAATCATATATCTAGACCAAGGGAAGGGTCTTGGAAAGAGATAATTTAACACAATGTGAACCAATTTTAGAATGGATAGGTGGACCTTGGTGTCATCAACTAACGGGTCATGTATCAATACACCATAACACACCCACCCACCAATATGTAAAGGAACACGTTTATGGTTGGTATGAAGTGAAAAAACCATACACTGCAAAAGCTACCAAATCTTTAGGATCCACGTGACCGCCAATAACAAGGTTGTTGTGCACATCCTGTATGTGAGTCATAGAGTCACCATTCTCCATATCATAAAACTTCTAATATTACAAATAGTTGGTGTAGGTAGAGTACTCTCGCTATGTTTAATGTCTCATACTTATTTACAACGTGGTCCAAATTTTATGTGAATTCTTCAATGCTCTAATTTAAGGAATGCTATGATTGACCATAGTAGAAGTGATAATACATTACACATATTCATCATGTGCCTCCAAATTCATTAATTTAACAACATTGGTGGGGCCAATTTGTTTTCCTTTCACAATCTTAAAAAAACTTCTTCATAAAAACATTTTGAATGGGTTATTTCCAAATAGAGTAATAGTTACCATCCAAATTGATGTCAAGTAAAGGAATGCTTGAAGATGTCAAAGCCATTCTCCTCCTCACTTAATAATGTTTTTCACAACAATGGAAAGGCTTCACAAACTTAATAATATGATATAATTCTAGTATATAAGTGTTCGTGATCATTTGAATTAGTCTCCAGGCCCAAGTTGGAAACAACACTTTATGGATCTCAACTATACTTCTCCATAATCAATGTTCAAAACTTTGATACCATATTGGAAATAATCAATGTTATGGATTGCTCAGAAATCACTTAGCTATAAAACCAAGCTAGATATATTCCGCGCATATGCGTTATTTTGCATATCTTCGCTTTTTAGGGCAAAGTCTTACCATTCTCCACACGCTTAGATAAACATACCCGACCTTAATATTTATCATCTTTGATACTAGTGTATTTTAGGGTTATATAACTTATCCAACAAATGCCTACTAAATTTGATAAATAAAACATAGTGTGTCTCCTTTTAATGATCGTAGCAACACACATTAATCCTTGATAGACAATGGACATAAATGTTGGAAATTCATTTGTGACTAGGTAGACATGTCTTCTTTTTTTTCCAAGGAAATCCTAGTCGGGAAACCCAAGGGATGATTTCCCACATTCATGAATGACATCCCTAGTAAACCCATTAGCATAGACTAGTGTGCCTAACCTAGGGGGATTTGAACTAGGCACCTCTTGGCACAAAACTAGCCAAATGCCCAATAACATTGGCAACAACTGGTTGAGATAACCCCTTTGGCTAGGTCAACATGTCTTCTATATGAAAAAGAAATATTATAGCTAATTTCAAATCAACTTATAAAATAAGAGATACAAAAATGATGTGAAATAATACAAGAATAACTCAAATCACACATATGAAAAAAACTAACTCTTTGTTATTTGGAAGATTGCAATGATGTACAATAGATTGCAGCATAGTACAAGTCTACTTAACATGCAATGATATCCAACTACACTAATTTCTTATAGCTCTTTGGTCACAATCACAATGCTTATAGCATGTGACTCACATACACAACTTTGCATCCTTTGGCTTACACATAGAATAGATATTTTCAACAAGTAGATAGTTCCTACATTAACATAATAGGTTCTATAAGGTCGACACTCAAATTTGCCCCATTAAGCATAATCAATGCTCTTAATAAAAAAGGATCACCCACACCCACCCACCCACACACACATATTCAAGAAGCATATACACTACTAGATTTGGGGTTGAAATCCGATGTTTAAACCAACATTTGTTGAAAAAAATAATTTTTAATGTCGAAAATCATTTAAAATAGGTTAAATTTATCATTTATTTTGTTTTCACCCCCAACACATATCGATTAGCCAATGTTAAATATTATAGCGTCACTTTAGTGTTGCTTAAGCGATGTTTAAGGAATTTTCTTTAGGCTTGACATATAATTTATGGTTTCAATGAGTCTGTTGCTTGAGTTTTTTTCCACATTTTAAAATACACCCACGTGAAAGAAAACAACCCTATTTTGTTTTAAGAGATAGGATTAGGTGACTCAATCCATAAGGTAAGTTTTTCTACCCATAATTGAAATTGTATTCCCTTAATATTTTTAAATACCATTGGGATTCTCTGTTTGTGAAATTCTTTGAATGTATACTAGTGGATGGGTTGAATATTTGATGAAATAGAAAACATTGTCAAATAACTTCAACTTAGGCATTGGTGCATCTAATCGATTGCCTTATGTATATAATGCAATCAAAGAAACAAGGGCTCTAACCATTGTTGTTGATCTTGATACATGCAGTTATCCTGAGCATACATGAAATTGTGAAAAACCATCTCATAATCATCCCAAACTTCCTGATATTGGTGATGGAAGATGTTATTTCCCTTGCAAGAAATGCAAAGGCATAAAGAGAAGAAGAAATTTTTTTCCAAAGGAAAAAAAGCATAAATTTTATTAAAGGAGAATAAAATTTACATTCTGAAGAATGCATGTAAAGACATGCATTTAGTCCCGAAAAGTATCACTGCTACCAAAAACTGGTAACTGAAGTCAGAAGGAAAAACAGATCCCAAAAGGAATATCAACTTGACTAGTCTTTCTGAAACAAAAAAGCCTAGTTCTAGAGGCCCAAACAACCTAAAAATCTGCACCTTATAGAAATAAACTCTATGCAGCAAACTGAAAGATATCTCATGTTGACCTATCCATTTGATGTCTTTGAACTACATACAAAAAAAGGAAAAAATAGCTTTAATCATTGAAAAGCTGGTTCTTCCCTTTGATCTATAAAAGGTCTGTGGTAGTGTTCATAGCTCTACCCTTCCAAGTAGTCTATGATGTTGATATGGATTTATGAGTGGAACGAAATGAATAACATACTGAATACAATAACACATAAATACAGAGAACAACAACATATATCCAGTGAAAAATAACTTCTATTGAATAAATAAAATAGGCTGAAACTGTAAAACTGCAGAATTGAAAACAACTTGCTCGAATGGTGGTAGCTATCTTTGAGAAGAGATGTGGCTGCTACACGCATCCATATGATCAAAATGATTAAAATGAGGCTCAAGAGGAATTTTTAACATTACTCATGAATGCCCAAACCCTAGACATCCAAAAACCTAACTCTAGGAGATGAAACACCAAAAGTTATGTGGGCCTCGAAGGGTAAGTTGGTACCTCAACTTCCCTAGGTTGTAAATTTTGCATACGACCTCCGTTTTAGTCGCGTGATAGCCCGTGGGAAAGGTCTTTTCGAGAACTACACATTATGCCATCAAACTCTGACTCAGTCTACAGTTTGACTATGGAAAGCCAAAAAAAAACAGTTCAGGGCCCCAAAACGGCCCTGGAAGTACATAAAGTTGTACTAACACGAAAACTTCCAAAATAAGCCAATTGGATTAAGTGGGCGACCACCAATCTCCACCTGGAAGTTGTGCATGACTTCAGACAACCCTGGAAGTGTACAACCCACAATTACAAAGAATTACAGAAGAACGTCTTGAACTAAAAACTATCAAGAGGATCCAGTTGGAATAGGTGGGTGGCCACCAATATCCAACTGGATCAATCCTCCCCCCTTAGGAAGAAATGGTCTCCATTACATTGAGTGCCCCCATCAGGTGAGGAAATTTCTACTGAATTTGGCTCCGGGTGAGCCACTTGCCTTGGTGCAAGAGCCGCCCTGCCTTGACAATCCGATAAAGCTGGATCCTCTACTGGCGAGTTCCCTTGACATGTGTGTCCACTATCTAATTAGTGGATTCCTATTCCATGTAGTCAAGGTTGATATTTGTTGGTTTAAACTGTTCTGCGATCTCTGAGGTGTCCAATAATGGTGGGAAATATGGCCGGAGGAGGTCCACATTGAACATTGGGTGCAAGCCAAGGAAGGGGGGAGTGTTGAGCTCAAAAACATTGTCACCCATAGCCTTGGTGATAGTGTAAGGCCCATAACAAAGTGGACAGAGCTTCTGATGGGGCCCGATAAGGCGTTATTTATACAAATGTAACCAGACCTTCTCTCCCACCCAAAACTTGTGTTGTACCCGATGTTGATCATGGCGTTGCTTGTACTTAGTATTGGCTTTCTGCAAAATCTCATGGACTTGTTGGTGGATGTGCTAAATCCGCTCAATGAATCTGGTGGCTTTGTTGGCCTCAGACTAAACATGGGAAGAATCTGTCTGTGTGGTTGCAAGAGGTAGTGGAACATCAATGGGACCCAAGGGTTGGAATCCCAACCCCACCTGAAAGGGGCTATGGTCGGTGGATCTATAGAGAGCCATGTTGTACATGTGTTGAACATAGGGAAGAATCTCATCCCATGTATGTGGATGATTAGAGTTATACATGTGCAGGATGTGCACACTCATCCAATTTATGACCTCTGTTGGCCATCAGTTTGAGGGTGGAAGGAAGTGGATTTAGTGAGGTTGGTGTCCAACAGTGACCAGAGACTTGACCAAAATGTGATGAGGAACCTGCTGTCTCGATAAGAGATGATGGTCTGTGGTGTCCCAAAATGGACCCACACTTGTTCGAAGATGATATTGGTTGTATCTTCCACTGTGATGCTCTTCTTGCAGTTGGTGAGAATGGCCATCTTCGAAAACCGATTAACCACCACAAATACACAATCGTTGCCTTGCTTGGTGGACAGAAAACCAAACATGTAATCCATCGAGATGGATTCCCAAGGCCTCTCGAGAGTAGGAAGAGGGGCTTATAAGCCTTGATTCTTGATGGATGGCTTGGAAATGGCACATGCAGTGCAAGATATGATATACTTGTTGACGTCTTGTTGAAGTTTTGGCCAATAAAAATGTTTCTGTAGAATGGACACAATTTTCTCCATGCCAAAATGTCATGCCATACGACTGTAGTGAGCCTCCCAAATCATCTTTGCACGCTCGCTGGCAGGAACATAGAGAAGGCCCAGATGGCATAATAATCCATCTTGAATGTGAAAATAGATGACATTTGCACCTGTACCCAAGAGCTGATATGTGGTGGCAAAGTCAGTATATCGCTGATAAAGTTGGGGCAACTCAGATGCCTCATGCCCACATGAATGGAACACAATGGTGAGTGCAGCCATGGGAGGTCGACTAAGGAAGTCAACGACATGATTGTGCTCTGTGTCTTATACTTTATGTTGAGATGGAAATACTATAGGTATGTGGACCACTTTTGATGGCAGTCGTTCTGCAACTTCCCGTGTGTTTGTATGAACTGCAGAGGCTTGCGATCAATGTGGATGATTGTCTCCATTCCCAGAATGTAATGTTTCCATTGATGACAAGCTTGCATAATGGAATACATTTCCTTGTCATAGGTGGGTTATTTCTGAATTGTATCTGAGAGTGTCTCACTATGGTATGCTATTGGATGATCGTGCTGAGTGAGAACTGCGCCTACAACATAGTCAAATGCATTAATCTCATTCTCGAACGGTTGTTGCAGATCGGGTAAGGATAGTATTGGAGTTGAGCACAAGCGATGCTTCAGATCATCAAATGCTTGTTTTTGTGCCTCCCCCCATGCAAAATTTTCCCTGCCACCACCCTTGGTTACTTGGCTAAGGGCCCATGCAATATGGGAGAATCCCAACACAAATTGTTGGAAAAAGTTGGCAATTCCCAAGAAGCTTTGAAGATCGGTTAGTGTGGTCGGGGCTGGAAAATCCTGGATGACTTGTATCTTAGCTGGACCCACATGTACCCCATGCTCATCAATAGTGTAGCCCAAGTATTGGACCTTGTTCATGCCAAAAGAGCATTTTTCCAGGTTGTCATATAGATTGCACTATCGCAAAGTGCTCAAAACCTATTGAATATGCTGCATGCGCTCCTCCCAAGTTCTGATGAAGATGAGGATGTCATCCATATATACCACCACAAAAGAGTTGGTGAAGGGTCTCAATGCATCATCCATCAACCTCATGAAAGTGGCTGGTGCATTTGTTAAGCCAAAGGGCATGACCAACAATTCATAGAGGCCTTTAGATTTGAAAGTTGTCTTCCATACATTAGTTAGTTCGATGGGAACCTGGTGGTAGCCAGACTTTAGGTCAATCTTGTTGAAGAAATCCCCCCCCTTGATTTGGTCAAGAAGGTCATCGATTTCGGGAATTGGGTACCGGTTCTTGAATGTGATTTTTTTTAATTCTCTGTAATCAATGCAGAGCCGCCAGGTTCCGTCTTTCTTCTACACCAGTACAATCAGACTTTCGCAAGGGGAGGGGGTGGGTCTAATGTGCCCCTTTTGAAGCATCTCTTGGATCTGATGCTTGATTTCATCATTTCCATTAAATATCGATGATAAACTAGTCCATTAGGCATAGGTGCACTGGGGGTTATATCAATTGGATGCTTGACTTAGCAGTGTGTCGGTACCTCAGTGGGTGAGGAGAAGATGTCTCTGTACTCTTCGACGATCATGTCCACTTGCTTTTGCTACAAAGATATGCTCCGTGTAGAGGCCACAGATGTGGCGACAACCTTCTGCTTATTGTGAGCACGAATCACAAAGAAGATGAACTTCCCGGTCTGTGAAATGACCTTATTTTATTGCTTAGCATAGATTAAAGAAATAGCAGTAGGCGGTGCTACCTCTGGTATTCTGTACAATTGTCTACCCAAAGTAATAATAGCACTGCGGGGTCTAGACTCATACACAACATGTTTCTTCCACAAATATGGTTGTCCTAAAAAAACATCACAAAGTTACTTCAAGGGGAGAAATATCACACAATACCTCATATTTGAAGGGCTTGATGTCATAGGGAAGGCGACTCTATTGGATGACGCGAAGATCTCTTCCTTGGTGAAGCCAGTTGATGGTGTACGACTATGGGTGCGGTGTCATTGACAGGTCCAACTACTTGATGAACTCTTCTGATATTAGATTATGTTGACTGCCGCTATCGAGAATGAAATGAAGCAGAGTCCCCTTTACCCACATCTGTGAGTGAAAGAGGCATTCCCCTTCCTCTGGTTCTTTTGGTTCACTTGGCTGGACTTTGGTGGTAGTGATAATGGCATTGGGTTTGACATCTATAATCTGCTTCCCTCCTTCTAGATTTGATTCAGAGTCAGAATCTGCCTCTGACTCAGAAGCTTTCAACTCGGCCACCAGTGACTGCTTGGAGCGACATTCTTCGATGTTGTGCCAAGGGATTTTATGGTATTCACAGTGTTATCACATGAAATTGTCAGGGTCCTGTGAGTTGGTGGTTTATGCCCGAGTCTATGCCCATGCCCTATTTTTCTCTCTTTCACAAGCCATGTCTTTTAATTTTCCCCTTCAGCCGACAAAGTCGTTTTGTTTGCCCCTTTTTGTTTAAGCACTCATCTCTGTTACCTTTGTCACTAATCCTTCTGTTTTCCCGAACCCTTAGCTAGTCGTCCAAGTTTTTATTTTACGTAGGCCGCAACCATGAGCACAAAGTGCAACACTTAGAGTGCTCTGATATGGACTCAAATAAAGCGAGGGAGCAAGTTCAATTTTTAGCAGAGGAGATTCCATTCGAAGTTTAGATTTGCGGCCCTCAGGTGATCAGGATCATAAAGTTGCATGAAGTTTAACGTCAAACAAAGGTACGAAGTCATGAGGTCAATCCTAGCCGTTGGCGTTGGGAAGGGCACGTGGCGAAAGATCAACATTTCATGGTTTTGCGAGTCGGAAAAGTCCAAGGGCTGAGTCGCGAGGACTCGTGAAATATGAAATCACAAGTTAATTTGAGTCGTTGGATCGAGGAAAGCCGTGGACCATTGATATGACTCTGGCGAAGTCGGAGATTCGAGAATCCAGAGAAGGGAGGTGATTAGCCTTTCAACTTCCCGAGACACAAAATCCTGATACGATGAAATTAGATCTGGACCGTGGATGTTATAGGGACATGTGGCAGTCGATCTAATGGTTCGCGGAAGTGGATTTTGGGAGCAATCGTGGCCATTCGATGCATAGCATATCCGACCGACGATCTGAAGAAGGGAAATTTCGCAATATCGGGTATCGGGAGAGTGTAGTCAAGTGATGGGAAGGCCCTCGAAACGCAAAATCACTATGCACCCAGGAGTTGGGTCCATGGTCATGGCCCGAGGTCACATGAAGGACATATGCGGTGAAGGAGAAGCTGGCACCAGGAGCTTTGGGAGCGCGAAGGAAAGAATGTGAATTTCATGAGACCTGCACCAAAATCTGAATATGCTCGTGTAAGTTAATGAATGAGACCATCATGGTTTCAAGGTGCCGGGTTGACTCGAAGGGCCGCTAGCAGTGCATGGTAGATCCCTGGGTGTTAAGTCCCATCCTGATCGCGATGAAGGAAGTTAATGAAAAAAGGAGTGGTGGTTGAAACCTCGGCTCACTCCATAAATGGAAGGTATGGAAGGTCCGGTCGTGGGGACTGAACTGTCAGCCCATGGTACTCCTGCAAGCATATTTTCCTGCAAAACCCATGCCGATCTGAGCTCGTGTCTGACAGAATAATTCCCGCACAGTCTGACAGGGAGAGCGCCGACTAGAATCTTTGAATGGAGGGGTCTAATCACGACCCTCGTAGTCACAACAATTTTGAGTATATATACTCAGTTTTGATATTTTGTGAAGGTTGATGGTTGAGCTAAGATGTCGTATTGTAATGTTTTAATGAAGCTCTGGTTCTCTGGTTATGTAACTTGATTTGAGACTTCTTGTTTAATGAAAGCGAGCTTCTATTTCTATCTTATTTGCACCTGATACTGAATGTTCATAATCAAAGGATTCACATGGATTGTGGTGACTGTGTTGTAATGGATGTTTGATTGCAGTGCAGTTATAGCATTTTCAGTTTCTTGAAACTTCGAATTCAAGAGGACCTTGTTTTCAAAGTTTTTCCTCCTTAGGCTGCTGGAATACCTGATGTCCAGAGTAGACCTTTACATCTTCCCCTCAATTTCTTCCTCTTACTCACCTTTACTACAACTTACTGGATGAAGTTGATCAATACCTCATTTGCTTGTGCATACTGCCCTAGTTTTCTGAGTTAAAACGATATTCTCTTGAGTATGCTCCATTTGACCTCTTTAAATCCATTAACAATGACATATAAACTGATGGGTACTGGGCTTACCCCTGCCGTAATCCAGAGGTGACTTCTGGTGCTAACATTTCTGGCACCGTTGTCGAGGAACAATTTGAAGACATTTCCCTGGGATAGAACGACAAAGAAAATCTGATTGTGAAGGTGCATCAGATATCAGTACCATTGAAGATTGCAACTTTCACCTGGCGACTCGACTGTTTCAGTTCTGGCTCCTAAAGGAAGACATACGATGTCCACTTCACTGCTGCCTCTAGCAACGTTTGAAGCTAACTCAGAGGAAATTATCAGAAAGGGAAAGATCGCTCAGAAAGGTACCTCTACTGTTGTACCGAGTCTTTTTAATAATTTGCATAATCCCTCTTTACAAACTCCAGTAACTGTTTCTGATTCTCCTATTATCCAAACTGCTGGAGTTTCAAGAAATTTAAATTTTGGGAGTTTTCCTGCCGATTTCTCCCCTCCTATTATTGGTTTGGAAGGAGAGAGATTTTACACCCCTTTCTTCCCCGAAGTTGTGAAGTGGAAGGAGAGAGATTTGACCTTATAAGAATTTCCTTCTCCTCCTCCTATTAGAGTCACTGCAGTTACAGAAGGGGAAACCTCTGTTACCTCTAGCCCCTCATCTTTATCTCCTAAGGCTCAACCTTTTCCTTTTTCTCCTAGAAGCACAACCCCAGTCTCACCTGTTCGAACTCCATCTCCTCTTGGTTCTCCTCTTGTTCACACTCCAATGGAAGGAGCTAACCCCCCCAGAATTAGGATGGAAGCTATAATAGCTGCTAGGTATGCCCCTCTTGTTTTGCCTCATCCTCTAAATGCCCTCCCAGCGGATGGCTACCTTAAGCAGTTGCCCAAGTTCACAAGCGAGGGAGACATAACTGCAGAGGAACACCTTGAAGCCTTTTACAATTTTAAAAATTGTCATGTCATCATGGATGCGAATGTATGGATGAGGATTTTTGTTCATAGCCTTGAGGGTGAGGCTAGGAAGTGGTTTAGGGCCTTGCCTCCTGGATCTATTGATGGGATTGAAGCCCTAGATGAAGCCTTCTTAAAAAATTGGGGCGATAGAAAGGATTTCCTTTACTATATTACAGAGTTTGGATCACTGAAGAAAAAGGAAGGGGAATCTGTTTTTGACTTCTCAAAGAGATTTAATAAAATGTATAGAAAAATTCCCACTGAGGTTAAGCCTACAAAAACCTCTGCAAAGATTACTTATTCTAGTTCTTTTGACCCTGATTTCTGCCTCCTATTAAGAGAAAGGAGAGCTACCTCCTTGGCTCATATGAAAGATGCAACCATTGAAGTATAATCCAATATTATGGAAGTTGATGAGCTTAGGAGTAAGGCTGACAGGGACAGAAGAAGGGGATTGTTTGAAATTTCAACCTCATCCTCTGTTGCTAACCCTCAAGATGATGAGCTTATCAAATTAGCAAAATCTCTTTTTGTTGATATGGAGAATGTGAAACTTGAAGCGAGATAGGCCTATAGAAGTACTCAAAACGCTGATAACAGAGGTACCTTCAGGAGACCTAATAATGCTCCTCAGATACTTCCAAGATATCAAAGAGGACGGGATAGGGATGATCAAACAATTCAAGCCCCTCTCCAAAATAACCTTGTCACTAATGAAGAAGAAGAGGAAGAGGAGGTTGATCTCGAAATCCATTGTCTTGGGGATACCTCCTCATTTCCCCATTTAACTCAATCTACATACGAGGAGTCTCTAATGGACAATCAACTAAATGAGTTGAGTAAAGGGGAAAACACCAACCACACTCCAAACATATATAATCTGAGGTCCAAACAAAAAGAAGGGAAATCAGACATCCCTGATTGACCTACCAGAGCAGAAAAACCTGCTAAAGATATTGCATACTGAAGCAAGGAAAAGAAGGCACATACCCCCCCACCAGTGGTAAAAGGTCCTGTTCCAGAAGTGAGAGAAATTATAAATCCCCCCTCGTCTTTCATCTATGAGCATGGAATAAAAAATATTAGAATCCCTGTACCCATTTCAGAGCTAGTCAAGCATGGAGACTTCAGAAGGTGCCTCTCCAAAATGTTGCAGCCCGAACCTTCGTCTCCTTCCACAGACTCAGTAAACCTCCAAGATGAGAAGCCTGCAGTCATCCTAGGTCCTTTGGTAGAAGATAGAGATGATTCATCCCCTCCCTTCTATACTTCATTGAACATACATGACAAGGTGTTGGACAACTTTTTGATGGATTCAGGGGCATCTCACAATCTTATGCCTAAGATTGTCATGGAAGAGCTCGATCTGGAGATTACAAAAGCCTACCATGACCTGTATTCTTTCGACTCCAAGAATTTCAAATGCCTTCGGGTTATCAAAAACTTGGTTGTATCTCTGTTTCAGCTGCTAATGAAAAGTGTGATCATGGACATAGTGGTAGATGACGTTCCCCGTAAGTTCGGGATGCTTCTGTATAGATCTTGGATAAAAAGACTAGGAGGAACTTTGCAGATGGACTTCAACTATGATACCATTCCAGTGTTTGGGGGTGAGCATAGGAGACTTTACAGGGAAGTTCAGTTGGCCTACATTATTAGTGATGAAGCAAACCCCACAAACCATCCTATCTTTGCTCTTGACACATATTTGGGATCTAGTTTGTTGCAACTCACCGACACTCCTGAACCTCCTCTGGAGATCAAAAAGCGACCTATTACTTTTTGTGAAAATTCCCCTCCTATCACCTCTGTGTGGAAAATGTTCTTTGATGGAGCCTCTTTGAAGGAAGGTTCTAGTGCGGGAGTGGTTCTTGTTTCACCTGCTCAAGAGACTATAGCTCTGTCCTACAAGTTAGAATTCATAGATACCAATAATGTGGCAGAGTATGAAGCTCTCGTTTTAGGTATGAGGGCTACAAAGGACATGGGAATTAAAGAGATATCAGTATTTGGGGACGTTGAGTTAATTGTCCATCAAGTCAAGAATCTCTACCAAGCTAAGCATCCTAGGCTAATAAGTTATAGAAATGAAGTGTGGGACTTTATTGACAATTTTTTCCTAGCATTCAACATTTCATTTATTCCAAGAGAAGAAAACATCATGGTTGATTCTCTGGCTGTTTCAACAAGCAATTTTAGAGTCCCTTTGGCACCAAAGATCAGATATGATGTAGAAGTAAATTAGAGACCCTCTATACCTGACAATGTCAAGCATTGGAAAGTATTTGAGGATGATCTTGAGATCAAAATATTCCTTGAGACTGTTGATGAGTTTTCTGCACTACATATTGATAAAGATCAGGATTCTAAAAGTAACTCTCATGCTGATGTTTTCCTGAAAAAAATCGCTAATCACAATATTGTTCAGTTGCCTAGCAATCACATTTCGAAGGGATTGGTTCCTTTGGAAAGACTATTTGATAGAAATGTTGTGGTAGTGAAATTTAAAGGATCGACTGATGATGCTGATGTAACCGAATGCAACATTGGTACAAAGAAAGATCCAAAATTTGTCAAGTTGTCGAGCAGTCTGTCAAGGGAACAAAAGGCTGAATATGCTGGGATATTAAAGGAGTTTGCTGATGTGTTTTCCTGGACTTATGAGGATCTTAGAACATACGACACAAGCATCATTGAGCATAAGATCCCACTAAAGGAAGAGGCCAAGACATCTAGGCATAAACTGAGACAGATCAACCCTATGCTGCTGCCTATCATGGAGAAAGAGGTAAAATATCTTTTAGATGGCCAAATTATTGTTCCTTTGAGGTATTCTGAATGGGTGGCCAACTTGGTCCTAGTGAGAAAGAAGAATGGATAAATCAGACTTTGTGTTGATTTCAGGAACCTAAACAGAAGCTCCAATAAAGATAATTACCCATTGCCGAAAATGGAGCACATATTTCTCTAGGGTAACAGGTGCATCCAGGATGTCCATGATTGACGACTTTTCTGGCTACAATCAAATTTCTATCTTACTTGAAGACAGAGAGAATACAACATTCACCACTCCATGGGGTACATTCATGTATGCCAAGATGCCCTGTGGATTGATGAACGCAGGAGCAACATTCCAGTGTGCTATGGAAATCACCTTAATTGGGGAAAGGGATAAATTTGTAGTCATTTATCTGGATGACATTATAGTTTTCTGTAGGACTGATAAAGAACATTGTCATCATCTGAGAAAGGTCTTCCAAAAATGCAGAAAATTTGGTCTCTCCCTGAATCCCAAGAAGTCATTGTTTGCTATGACAGAGGGAAAATTAATGGGGCACATAGTATCAGCCGAGGGAGTAAACATTGATCTCAGTAGGGTGGAAGCCATCCAAACCTTAGCACTCCCTAGATCCAATAAAGAAGTTCAGTCTTTCTTGGGGAAGATTAATTTTCTGAGAAGGTTTGTTTCTAATTTTGTTGAACTGGTGAAGGACATTACAGTCATGTTGAGGAAAAGAAACGAAATCAAATGGATTGATGAATCTCGTAGTTCCTTCGATCAAATAAAGAAGGCCATGACCGAAGCACCTGTGCTCATCAGTCCTAATTATTCCAAATATTTTATTATTTTCTCCTTTGCTTCATTCGACATCGTGGCAGTCGTTTTGTTGCAAAAGAATGACGAAGGGTTCGAGAAGCCCATTGCCTTTTTCAGTAGGGCATTGAGAGATGCAGAGCTGCAATATGACATCATGGAAAAAAAGGCCTATGCCCTGGTTAAGTCTCTCAAATCCTTTAGGGTCTATGTTTTGCATTCAAAGGTCATTGCATATGTCCCTTCAACTTCTATGAAGGAGATTCTCATTCAGCTCGACATGGACGGGAGAAGGAGAAAATGGATTGCTAAAATCCTTGAATTTGACTTGGAGATAAGACCCACTAAGTTGGTTAAGGGTCATGGTTTAGCCAAGCTGCTGGCTGAAACTAATTGCAAAGACTTGGGGGTAAATTTCATCAACGCTTGCTTTGAAAATCAACAGGGTGAGTTGTCCGATATGAGTTCTCAAGCCTGCCCTCCATTAGCAGAATGTGCTTGGTACAGGGACATAATTTTCTTTCTACAGAAGTTACAACCTCCTGATGGCATGGAAAAAACAAAAGTAAGAGATTTAAAGATCAGTTCAATTAAATATTGCCTCATTGATCAAGTTTTATATTGGAAAGATCCTCTAGGGGTGCTGTTGAGATGTTTAGACCCACAGGAAGCCTAAAAAATCATGTTTGAATTTCATGATAGTTTGTGTGGGGGACATCACTTCTAGAAAACCACAGCCTACAAGATTCTCAGAGCTGGCTATTTCTAGCCTAGTCTATTCATTGATGTTTTTGATAAAATGAGGGCTTGTGTCAAGTGTAAAAAATTCTCAGGAAAACAACAACTCAAGTCCTTGCCTTTGAAGCCCGTGGTGGCTTTAGGACCCTTTCAGCAGTGGGGCCTAGATTTTATCGGGGAGATTCTTCCGGATTCTAGTGGTAAGAACAAGTGGATCTTGACTGCCACAAATTACTTTACCAAGTGGATAGAAGCTATCCCCACAATGAGCACTTCTCATAAGGTAATCATTGGTTTTCTTGAGGATATTATAACAAGGTTTGGTTGTCTGAAAACAATTGTCATTGATAATGCTGCATCCTTTAAGCCGAACCATTAATTCAATTCTGTGAGCAGTTTGGGATTGCATTGATTCAATCAACTCCTTACTACCGTCAAGGGAACATACTAGTAGAGTCCTCTTGCAAGAGCCTTATAAAGATCATCAAAATATTGTTAGAGGACAATAAGACAACATGGGATTCAAAGATCAAGTTTTCTCTATGGGCTGACAAAGTGACAACAAAGAGATCTCTTGGTGTCTCTCCTTTTCAGCTTGTATATGGAATTGAGGCCATATTTCCTTCTCAGATGGCCTTACCCATGGAAAAATTCTTCCAAGACTGCCAAGGAGAGCCTGATGATATGATCAGAAGGATACATCAGCTGGTGGAAGTGCAACATGCTAGAGAGCAGTTACTGGACAAATCACATCAACATCAACAAAATATCAAGCAGGCTTTTGACATAAAAGTAAGAAAGGAGGATTTCCAGTGAGGAGATCTAGTACTAAAATGGGATGCGCGCAAGCAGGATAAAGGCAAGCACGGTAAATTTGAGGCCTTATGGATCGACCCCTTCAAAATTTCTGAAGTTTTTTCAAATAACACTTACAAGTTGCAAAATTTGGAGGATGCTGAAGTTTTTGGTAGCCCTATAAATGGACATTTTTCTGAAAAATTTTGTTATTTGAATCCATGAGAGGTTTCCCATGTCATTGTAAATATCATTTTTTGTTTTTATAAAGACTCCATAGCCCAATAGATAAGGCACTGGAACTGCACGTTCTTGGCAGCTCGCAGGGAGCATGCCCTCCCCATGGAGCCAGTGTTATCACATGAACTTGTCAGGGTCCTGTGAGTTGGTGGTTTATGCCCGAGTCTATGCCCATGCCCTGTTTTTCTCTCTTTCGCAGGCCGTGTCTTTAAATTTTCCCCTTCAGCCGACAAAGTTGTTTTGTTTGCCCCTTTTTGTTTAAGCACTCATATTTGTTACCCTTGTCACTGATCCTTCTATTTTCCCGAACCCTTAGCCAGTCGTCCAAGTTTTTATTTTATGCAGGTCGCAGCCATGAGCACAAAGCGCAACACTTAGAGCGGTCTGATATGGACTCAAATCAAGCGAGCGAGCAAGTTCAGTTTTCAGCAGAGGATATTTCATTCAAAGTTCATATTTGCGGCCCTCAGGCGATCGAGATCATAAAGTTGCGCGAAGTTTAACATCAGACAAAGGTTCGAAGTCGCGAGGTCAATCCTAGCTGTTGGCGCTGGGAAGGGCACGTGGCGAAAGATCAACATTTCGCAGTTTTGTGAGTTGAAAAAGTCCAAGGGCCGAGTCGTGAGGACTCACGAAATATGAAATCGCGAGTTAATCTTCGCCATTGGATCGAGGAAAGTCGTGGACTGTTGATCTGACTCTGGCGAAGTCGGAGATTCGGGAATCGGGAGAAGGGAAGTGAGTACCCTTTCAACTTCCCGAGATGTGAAATCCTGATACGATGAAATTAGATCTGGACCATGGATCTTATAAGGATAGGTGGCAGCGGATCTGATGGTTCACGGAAGTGAATTTCAGGAGTTTCGGGAGAAATCGTAGCCATTAGATGCATAGCAGATCCGATCATCGATCTGAAGAAGGAAAATTTTGCAATATCGAGTATTGAGAGAGTGTAGTCAAGTTATGGGAAGGCCCCCAAAATGCGAAATCGCGATGCGCCCAGTAGTTGGGCCCATGATCATGGCTCGAGGTCGCATGCAGGACATATGCAATGAAGGAGAAGTTGGTACCAGGAGCTTTGGGAGCGCGAAGGAAAGAGTGTGAATTTCATGAGACCTGCACCAAAATCCAAAGATGCCTGCGTGAGTTAAAGAACGAGACCATCATGGTTTCAAGGATGCCAGGTTGACTCGAAGGGCCACTAGCAGTGCATGGTAGATCCCTGGGCATTAAGTCTCGTCCTGATCCTGATGAAGGAAGTTAATGAAAAAAGGAGTCGTGGTTGAAACCTTGACTCACTCCATAAATGGAAGGTATGGAAGGTCCGACCGTGGGGACTGAACTGTCAGCCCGTGGTACTCCTGAGAGCATATTTTCCTGCAAAACCCATGTTGATCTAAGCTCGTGTTTGACAGAAGAATGCCCGCACAGTCTGACAAGGCGGGCACCGAATGGAAGCTTTGAATGCAGGGGTCTGAGCACGCTCCTGGTAGTTGTAGCAGTTTTGAGTATATATACTCAGTTTTGATATTTTGTGAAGGTCGATGGTTGAGCTAAGCTCCCGTATTGTAATGTTTTAATGAAGCTCTTGTTCTCTGGTTATGTAACTTAATTTGAGACTTCTTATTTAATGAAAGTCAAATTATATTTCCATCTTATTTGCGTCTGATACTGAATGTTCATGATCGAAGGATTTGCATGGTTTGTGGTGACTGTGTTGTAATGGATTTTTGATTGCAGTGCAGTTATAGCATTTTCAGTTTCTTGAAACTTCGAATTCAAGAGGACCTTGTTTTTAGAGTTTTTCCTCCTTAGGTTGCTGGAAGACCTGATGTCCAGAGCAGACCTTTAGATCTTCCCCTCAATTTCTTCCTCCTACTCACCTTTTCTACAACTTACTGGCTGAAGTTGATCAAGACCTGATTTGCTTGTGCATATTGCCCCAGTTTTCTGAGTTAAAACGATATTCTCTTGAGTTTGCCCCATTTGACCTCTTTAAATCCATTAACCGTGAAATATAAACTGATGGGTACTGGGCTTACCTCTACCGCAATCCAGAGGTGACTTCTAGTGCTAACACACACCACTTTCCTATGTCCTTCTTCAACTTCTCATTACCGTTCTTGTGTTGCGGCTTGGACTGGTTGTTCCGAGAGTGGAAATATTTGCTCTATCCCTTGTTTTGTGGGTTGGGGATGCCTTTTCCCTACTTCAATTGTGAGGATTTTTTAGATCCAAAGTCTCGTCTCTTCTGCTTAAATTTCTGCTAGTTCTTGACAACATATCTATAATCCATACCTAATGATGTGATGTCCAGAAACTCCATTTCTATTTGAATGTATCTATGAAGACAATCGCAGTATTTGAGCACCAAATGTCGTTCAAATTATTTGATACCCAATTTGGTGTGTAGGGTATGGAAAATATTGGTGAAATCTGGTATTGTTTGGTCCCTTTCCTGACGTACCATGGTCCATCTTGTGTATTGGTCCTCGTAGCTTCCAATAGGGTAGTATTGTTCTTTAATGGCATCCCTGAAGGAATCCCATCCGGGGGAGACCACAAATATTGCAGATTCCTCTATGGCCCTTTACTTAGAGTAAGTATCCCACCAATCCTTAACATGGGGGACGACCTTGAGGAGTGCAAAAGTAATGTTTTCCCTGTCGGAAAAATTATGGACCGAAAAGTACCCTTCAATCAGATTCAACCATTTATATACAACATCTGCATCTATCAGTCCTTTAAATAATGTAATATAAAAATTTAATTGTACCTTGAAGGGGGTTGTATGGCCGCTTGATGAAGATGCGTCTCATGTGGGCAACCACCGAAGGATCTGTGTAAAGTTGTCCATCATTTCGTTCCTTTGTTGCGAAAGGGCTTCCTTGAGAAACATTTTAAAAGGATCTCCTGCTCCATCCTCTTTCTTCGCGTCCCCAAAGGGTTGTTTTCGGGCTTGGCGCGACCGATCTTGCAAAGGCTCGACTGGTTCGAGTCCCAACTTCTTGTACCCAGATCCTGTCGGGGACATGCATGAAGAAAAATAAGTGAAGATCAAATTGCTATGATACCATTGATCCAGATTTATGAGGGGAACAAAATGAATAACATAATGAATACAATAACACAAAGATACGGAGAACAACAATAGATATATAGTGAACAATAACTTCTATTGAATAAATAAAATAGGCTAAAACTATAAAACCACAGAACTGAAAATAACTTGCTTGAATGGTGGTAGCTATCTCTGAGAAGAGATGTGGCTACTACGTGCATATGTCTGAGCAAAATGATTAAAATGAGGCTCCATAGTCCTTTTTAACATTACTCATGAATGAAAAAACCCTAGACATCCAAAAACCTAACCATAGGAGATGAAACACCAAAAGTTATGTGGGTCCCGATGGGTAAGTTGGTATCTCAACTTCCCAGGGTCGTAAATTTTGCATACAACCTTCGTTATAGGCACGTGATATCCTATTGGAAAGGTATTTATGATAAATACACATTATTCCATCAAACTTTGACTTTGTCTACATTTTAACTGTGTCAAGCCAAAAAAACATTGTTTAGGGCCCCAAAATGGCCCTGGAAGTACAAAAAGATGTACTGACATGAAAACTTCCAAAATAAGCTAGTTGGATTAGGTGGGTGGCCACCAATATCCACCTAGAAGCTGTGCAGGGATTCAGATATCCCTGGAAGTGTATAACCCACAATTACAAATAATTACAAAAGAATTTATTGAACTAAAAACTGTCAAGAGGAGCCACTTGGAATAGGTGGGTGGCCACCAATATTCTCCTGGATCAGATGTGCCACTGCCCGTGAGCCATGATAACGCCCTCTTTAGATAGTGAGTCTAATGCGACATTCCTTTCCCTGTAGACATGGTTGAATGACAAGTTTGTAAATATATTTGTAATTAAAAATACTTCTTCAAGGATAGAAGCAATAATTATGTTATGACACTTTTAAGTTTTCCTCAACCAGTTGATGACCACCATTGACTCTCCAAAAATATGAAGGTTTAAGATCCATTTTTCCCCAGCAAAAGTGAGCAAGATATTTAAGGCCATAAGTTTAGCAAAATTATTAGATCCCTGTCCCAAACCCCACTTTATCTTATAGAAATGTGATGGAGAGAGATGAATGACACCCCTTCCCCCACAATGGTCTTCGTTGTCTTGAGACGCACCATCGAAAAAAGCCCATGGTCTTGTGAGATTTATTTGTTCCTCCACTACCTGCCTGGGGGGTGGAAGAACTTTCTCTTGTGGAAAATGTGCAAGGATAGCTAGACTTTTGGCTGCAATTAAATCAGGAAGCGAGGCCTTTTCCTTGAAAATAACAACATTTCTAGCAATCCAAATTCCACAATGAATGAGGAGGGGAACTGCCTTGATATTTTTGTTTCTATGGTCCTATAGCCAAGACTTCTAGGATTCTTCTATAGAAGGCCCATGCTAGGAGCATGTTTGACCCAAAAATGATGTAACAACTCACCAATTTTGTATTGAAAAAGGACATCCCAGAAACAAATGTGGAGATGTTTCCTCATCCCCCTTTCAAAGAGGATACCACCTCAGTCCTTCCAATCCCCTGAATTTCATCCTATCACAAGTAGGGGCCTTTTTCCTTAAGAGACACCACATGAACAATATTGCCTTAAGGGGGCATTTAGATTTCCAAATCCCCTTCCACCACCAGTTGGGGACTTGTTGAAGGAGATTAATCATAAGGAAGGAATAACCCTGTTTTGGAGAGTATACCCCGAAAGGACTGAGATGCCAGAGTAGTTCATCATCATGTTCGTTGATTATGATATGGATTGTATTGAGGGCTCAGATGTAATCATTCTAAGGGTATGTATATTGATCTTCCAAATTCAGAGCTTGAGCCTTTTTCCATCCCTAACTCCAAATCGAAGTTTGTTGCTCGTTAGCAATCTCGTTCAGGTGGAAAAAACCTCTCTGATACTGGATGTCAATTAGATTCTGGGGGAGTAAGTGTTAGCCATTTCTATCCACCCATGGGTCCCTACCAAGTCTAAGAGAGTTTCCTTTTCCCACCTTCCAAGCTAGCCCTTGAATTATAACAAAAAGTAAATTTACCAGAGCTTTCCACATGATGGACCCATTTTGGTGGCTTTTTTTTGGCCTTCTTATTCAATCCACCACTGATTCTGGGTGGATATATTTTTGAAATATTACCTTTGACCATAAATTGTTGGAAGCTATTAGTATCCACCAGTCTTAGTCGCACGAGCGATGGAGAAGCTGTGAATATTTTTTACGCCCCATCCCCAAAAAATCTTTGGCAGTGCCAAAGAATCCCATTTGATCCAAGGCATCACAAAACTCTCCTTCTGACAACCCCAAAGAAATTTGAAACATGATTTCATTATTTTATCCAGAGTACCTTTTGGGATCAAGGCCATAGATAACCAGTAGACTGGAATCGCCTCTAGGACATATTTATAAAGAGAAGAAGAATTAGTAGGTCAAGAGCTAGAAAACATTTTTTAGAGCATGGGCACCTAGAAGGGGGAACCAAATATCACACATTGGTAAGCAAGTGAAAACAAGTTTTTTGTCTTTTTTTTTTAAGTTTTAAAAGCTTGAATATTTTTGACAATAATTATATTTATTTATTTGTCATTACAAAGAGAAAAGCGCCTATGCTTTGAATTCACAATGCAACAATTTGTAGTAGAGATGGTAAGGGTGATAAAATTGAAGCCGGTCATATGGAATAAAATGACACTGATATTATTGAGAATGAAGGAATAAATAGGTTGATCCATGACACCTTTGTTGCCATAGATGATAACACCAACATATGATATCTATGAAGATATTCATGATGTACCTCTTATTGATAAGGCGAAAAAAACCCTATACAAAGAGTCTAAGATAAGTCTTCTCTCCACTAGTTTGTAGTTGGTCAACTCAAAGGTACTAAATGGTATTTCAAACACATGTATGACATTGGTTCTAAGGTATGCAAGATAATTATTTATATACATGTAATTTTTTGTCTACCTTTTGTGATTGTAATATATAGGATTTAATATCCATTATTCAGTATATTAATTTATTTTTTCTTAAATATTGTAAGGTGATATTCTCCTACCACAATCAAATACTTTACCTCACACATACCGATAATTGTCTTCCATTATGAAATATATAGGAAGGGAGTTACACACAATTGATGCATGTCCTAATGATCATATTATATATTATGGATAACATGCAACAAAGTTTGAATGCCCTGAATGTGGAATTAGTGGATATTGAACTGATCAGGTTGTAGAGTTTCTAAGATACCTGCACAAAAGATCTAGCTAACAATGAAGCATACACAACATGCAATGGTGTGAAGAGAAGAGACAAAAATGGAGGAAATAATGAAATAATTTCTATTAACTGTATTCCACACTCAAAGAGAGATATAGGATACACGAGTAACCTAATGCACCATAGTAGTTATGTAGAGAGATATAGACACTCACTGACATAAACTAGAGTGAAATGCCAACTATTCCTAGTTAACTGATCCATGCAATCATCAATTAACTGAGTCACACATGTGGAAGTGATAGAAACACATGCAACTGTTGGTGATAAACCGAGGTTTCCATGCATGAGTGACTTCCACTTGTTTAATTGAGTGTAAATGACTCTAAACTGAATAGGAATGCCCTATTTTGTAGGGGAATATTCTCTAGAGAGAATATTCTCATCTAAAGAGTTGTTCTCAACATTGGACTATCAAACTTAGGAAAATAATTCTAGGTGAGTGTGTAATATCTCCAACACCCGCCCTCCCCTTGAACATTACTAGGGTGTACATGATGAATGAGTCCTGGAAACATAGGCCATGCTAGGTACCCATTGTACAATGAATCTAAGAATGAAACACTGAAAAAGCAAGGAAAGAGGGGAAACCTCATGGGAACCCCCCCCGCAAAATACAATGCATCAAAAGATAATAAAAAAAGGGCAGTTTCTAAGCAATTGTGTCCTTCACTCCAAGGAGACCTTGCAAATGTGCAAGCTTATGCTCGATGAATATTTTGTTGAAGAGGTAGATGTCTGTACATATATAATGAAGTAGATGCATCAATGATATTTCCACATATATCCACTTTCTCCTATTGTAAATAAGAAGATCCAAATAAAGTTTGGATGAAACTTTGAAAATCATACGACCGTTTCAGGAAAAATGTTGAAAATTTGTTGATTTTAAAATACTCATAACTTCACTTCCTGGACTTCGTTTTGGATGATTTTTTATTTTATTTTTTAAATTGGGTATTTTTCCGAGAGGAATTCAAACATACAATTTGTTTCTACAAATTATAATCAAAAAATGACATAATTTCATTTGAAATGCACAACCCCCTTTTTGGCTCTTGAGATGCATGCATGTGGCTCCTAAGATTCTTGCATGGTGCAGGCATGTGGATCCCGAGATGCATGAACGACACATGAAAAATGGTCTTCATGTGGCTTTTGATATGCATGGATGATATCTTCTGTATGCAATTCAAAATAGATCTAAAATGGAGTAGACATCATCTTCAATGAATGTAACAAAAAGTTTTGCAGATACCTGTGTAGAAGGCTCTTTAAACTGAGAGGATTGATCTTCCAGTGGATTTTCTACTGGCTCTATATTGTCAACATGTTGCATGCAATCTTCGTTATTCCCAAATAAAGCCTCCAATCTGGTCCATAATTCGTTTGGAGTTGAGTCTTGTGATTCATCATCTACTTGATGGAAAATCTTAGGAGAAACAAACATGCATATACATCCTATGACCATATCTTGTCTATTGAGAAAGTCATAGTTCTCATTGATGGAATCAGAATCTACTTCCATTTCCATGGTTTTCCGATACAAGCCTCTACCCCTGAGTTGGTCTAGAATTATTGGCTTCCATTCGAAGTAGTTATATGGGGTTAGAATTGTAGATGCGAGAAATTCCATCTTTGCTATTGCTTTGTTCTGTCTTTGGTACCTACAAAAGAGTGTTGGTGACGATCCTTGATAGAGACATGTGGGATTTTATACCATGTAGATTTTCTAAGATACCTACACCGAATATATAACTAACAATGAAACATACACAACATGCAATGGTGTGAAGAGAAGAGACAAAAATGAAGGAAAAAATGAAAGAATTTCTATTAATCGTATTCCACACTCAAAGAGTGAATAATTTACAATAGATATAGGCTACATGAATAACTAATGCACTATAGTAGTGATTTAGAGAGATCTAGACACTCAATGA
>ML786001.1:213926-224157 GCA_009831015.1 Picea engelmannii | reverse complement strand
ATACCTTTATTAAGTTTTGACATTTTATAATAATTATCATCTTATGGTATATACATTATTTGTTAGTAATATATGTTTGTTTCTAATCAAAATTAATCGATAATTCTTCCTTATTACAATATGTTTTACCTCTCACTCTCCCAAACAACTTTGACAATAACATTTGAGCAAGTTATATCCGATCTTGGCAAGTACATGAGGTAAGTAAAAAGTTTTAATTGAAAATTTCATTGTAGAACTTGTTGACATTTGGTTTTATTGCATTCTATAATTTAATGTTGACACCTATGATTTCTTTTCACTTTGAGGTGGTTGTCATATAAATGAATCCATAAATAAGATATCAAGTATTGGAAGAGAGAAATTCCCCATACAGTGGATGAAATGCAAAAGTATCTACCTCTAATATTTTTCAATGCACATGAACATTAGCTCATACACCTAATTGATGACATTGAAATATGTGGACCCATATACACAAGGTCAATGTGGTTGGTGGAGAGGCACTTGAAGGAATTGATGGCTTTTGTAAGACAAAGATCACAACCAGAGGGATCAATGGTTAAAGGCAATATGGTATATCAGTCCACGATGTATTTTAGTGAGTATTTACCCCAAGTAGTGGTGATATTAATGTGCCTTTCCTTTGGGATGTCAATTCCACCAACAAAATTGAAGGGGATGTGTTGTTGGGGAAAGGTAGATGGATGCAAGTGAAAGGTATTAGATTAATTGTAATTACTATATTCATACATATATTTTTAAGCTTTATTGGTACCTAAATCTATTTTTCTTTCTTTATCCAGGTAGTGAAAAGTGGGATGAAGTGCATTTATACATTGCAAATAATATTGACTAGATGAAGGTATGGGTAAAACGATGTAAATAAGTTCACCATATTTTATCATGGAGTGGGGTGGAAGATTTGATTAGAATAGCTTATGTCGATAATGATACAAATTTGACATAGAAGGAAATTGATATAGCATATCGTGCAAAAGATAGAAAGGTAAGCTTTTCCCATTGATTTTTAGTTTTTAATTCCCATTACCGTGTTGTTTTTTTTATCCCTCAAATTATGTCATACATATAGCTAGAAATTCTTGACAATGCATTTATAACTTGTTGATAATGCAAGTGAAAAATCACAAGGATATGTGGTGTAATGGTAGAAACTATTGCAACAAATAATTGGATGATAAGAAGAAAACCTATGATAGTGGGATAACTGCAATTTTCGAAGTTACTAATGTTTCCACAAGGGTAACAGACATCCAATCAGATATGATTTGAGATATGATGGATCTCTGGAATATATATTGGATATAGACTTGAAATCCTTCAAAGTGGTTCTCTTTAAGGACAAGTGGTACATAGTGTTGCTACAAGGTGATGAAAGGAATGTTATTGATCGTGATAATGGATATACCATGATTAATAGTACTAGGTTTCATGATACATGAGAAGGAGTCTCATATGTGCAGGTTGAAGAAGGCCCTGTATGGACTCAAGCATGTACCTAGATTTTGGTATGCGAGGATTGATGGACACCTATTGAGTTTGGGCTTCAACAAAAGTGTTGTTGATCCCAACATTTACTACAACACTGTTAATGATGAGTCCCCGATTTTGGTCCTCTATGTTGATGATTTATTCCACACCGGTACTGAGAGCCTTATTGTTGAATGAAAGTATGCGTTGGCCTTTGAGTTTGAGATGAAGGACCTTGGTATGATACACTACTTCTTCGAACTAGAGGTGTGGTAGAGAACCGATGAGATCTTCTTAAGTCAGGGGAAGTACATAGTTGAGATATTGAATGTAGAACTGTAAGCCCATGGCTACATTAATGGTGGCGAATCTGAAGAAACTAAGTGTGTCTTATTTCGATTTCGACAAGATTGATCCGACCGTGTATAGACAACTGATTGGATCATTGATGTATCTGGTTAACACCAGACCAGATATTTTCTATGCAATGAGTGCACTTAGCCAGTTTATGAGTTAGCTGAGATTGACACACTGGATTGCTGTGAAGCATGTGTTGATATATCCGTGAGGCACATTTGGACATGGTCTGATATATAATTCCAGTATTGACATGAGATTGCAGGGATATACTGACTCTTATTGGGCAGGGAGAACAATGGACATGAAGAGCACCTCTAGGTGTTGCTTCATTTTTGGATCTGCCATGGTTTTTTGGTGTAGCAGGAAACAAAATTTTGTGTCTTTGAGCACCATGAAATCCGAGTACATTGCATTGAATGTGGCAGTTCATGAAGCAGTGTGGCTTCACAAGATCCTTGTAAATTTATTTGGACATGTGCTGGATTCCACCATTATTCATTGTGATAACCAAAGCTGTGTGAAGCTCTTAAAGAATCCACTGTTTCATGACAAATCGAAACACATTGAGATCTAGTACCATTACATCCGAGACATGGTACAAAGGAAGGAAGTACTGGTGGAGTATCTTCCTACATATGAGTAGGTTGTTGATGTTCTTACCAAACCCCTTACCAAGACAAAGTTTGAGTACTTCCGTGATAGACTTGGCGGGGCAGAGAATGTATCCCTCATTGAGAGGGAGTGTTAATGTTTGCAGCTTCCTGAGACATTCTCCAGATCGTACTCCTCTGTGACTGAGTTGAGTTGATTTGTGAGGACACTTATTCGAGAGGGATAATTGGGTTTGGGATTATAGCCCAACATCCCTTGTGGAGAGCACATGAGGACACATCAAGGGAGTTTAACTTGATGCCACACACTATGGGGAGTTGACCATAGTGTTTCTAGAGGGAGTATCCTCTAGAATTCCACATCGGAGTGCCATGTGTGACAAACCTTTTGCTAAAATTTCCCGAGTAAGCATCGAGCGGACCTTCTCCTAGATTGGGCTGCAGACCAAGGGAGATAGGATGCATTTATCACAATGGTGTACTTGTGGTAAATGGGCCTAGGCGTAGTCCTTCCTTGATCATGACAAGGAATAATATGGAATCGAGGTGCTTGAGGTGCTTTCCAGGTGTCAGTTATCATCAGGCTGACATTCACTCACATGGGTGTACCTATGGTGAATGACCTTGGTGTGGTATTTTTCCTAGTCATGGTGATTTTAATCGGAATGATAAAGACTCGAGATACAAGATGCTATCACATGCAGACCTAGAGTGAGACTAATCATAGAGAGAGTTAGTTGGCTCAGAGGGAGAGCAGTAGGGGGGGTTTCCCCTTGATTCAGGTGGGAGAGAGACATCTCCAAGGACTGATATACAAGTTTCATGAGTCTAGTGTTGAAGTTTGTATACTTTAGAGACAAGCTTGGCATGATGCAGAATGTCTCCCTCGTTGATGCAGGAGCATCGTCAATAAGTACACATGGTAGGACAACTCAGCGCCTGAGAGCCAATCCGGAGTCTTGAATGCTAGCCAATACTACAAATCTTTTGAAGCGATAGAAAACCAAAGAGGAAATATCACACACGTGGAGACAAAATGAGCACACATGACTTGGAGCTTAACCCTAGTCTCAATGTAACCGTAATTGGATAGCAGTTAGTTTGTTTCTTTTGTATAAAGAGAGATCTTGTACGCCCAAAAGAAGGGTTACAAGAATTATGAGAAAGTAGGAATTTATGAACAATAGTTGTTGCTTTGATTTTAGCTGTAACCATTTTCTTGATTTTGAATGAATATAACAAAGGAAAATTGATCCAATGTATGGTGTGAATATTGTTTACAATTTCCCTATTGTTGTCGTTAATCTTTTCAAGAATGAATGAATCTTGCTACGAGTGTATGTAGCTTTGAAATGATTGCATAAGAATTTAAATCACTTTTCTTTGTGAGCCGGTGCAAGGTGCGCACACAGTCCGCAAGGAGTTTGTTGACAGGGTTTGTTTCGACTCGAAAAGATTAGAAGAAATAGCGTAAGACTTTCTTTGCAGGAAGTGTAAAGTGACTAGCGTAAGACTTTATTTGTAGGAAGTGTAAAGCGACTACTGCAAAGAGTGCACGGTCGTCACAAGAACTTGAATCTTGTGTAAAGATCAGTTGCAAAGAGTGCACAGACCTGGAATTCGATGAAGAGTTGAAGTGACTCCGTAAAGAAGTCGAAGGACGATAGTGGAAAAATGCCAAGAAGACGAGAAAGGATTCTTTTCAATAATATTTGGATTTGAGTTTGACGAATTTCCCAGAAAAGCAAGAAGTGCTTGGGAGATCAAAATCTTTGGAGAGATCAAGCTCAGGA
Source organism: Picea engelmannii (assembly GCA_009831015.1). NCBI lineage: Eukaryota > Viridiplantae > Streptophyta > Pinopsida > Pinales > Pinaceae > Picea > Picea engelmannii. The sequence goes on along the minus strand of ML786001.1, from coordinate 219,902 downwards.
GGAGTAGCACTTTCCAAGAAGAGAGAACGAGATCCAAGAAATGGACTCACAGGAAGGATAAAGGTCAAAGCCTTTAAATCCTTTCGAAAATCTTCTAAGTCTGAAGAAATCTTTAGCTCAGAGGGAAGATTTGGACCATCCGATCAGCGTCTAGACAAAAAGGAGCAAGTGCAGAGGAGGAAATATATCAATCGTTCGATCTGAGTGCAAACAGATCGTAGCCGTCTGATTAAGGTAAATTGCACTAACATTAAATCTTTGAACGTACACAGGAGGAACAAGGTCACAAAATTTTGAAATCATCGAAACCGTCCATCAAGACAGGACACATGGCGAGAGATCAACATTTCACTGACTCGCAGAGTGGAAAGGTCAAAGAGCAAAGTTGTGAGTATTCACTAAGTGTGAACTCGCGAAAATATCACAGTCGTTGATCATTTCGAAATCATTGAGACCGTCCGTTGTCAAGGAGGACACATGGCGAGAGATCAACATTTTGCTGACTCGTGACTCGAAGGAGTCAAAGGTTGAGTCGTGAGAACTCACGAAACACGAAATTGTGACATGATTTGAGCCATTGATCAAAGGGGAGATCTGGACCGTTGATCTAGCGCCATCACAATTTTGGCAATCGGGAGAACGGAGGCAAGGAGACTCTAAATTTGTGAATCGCGAAAAGATCACATCCGTTGATCGAAGGAGGGATTTGAACCATAGATTTGGTTTTTTCGGGACTTCGCAACTCAAGAAATTAGAGGTAAGAGTTCTAGGAATTTGCAAAACCCGAAACCACGAAGATTTGATCTGAGCCATCAGTTTGAGAAGAGATATAGATCGTTGAGCGTCTAGGGAGATGACTCGTGAAGTGTGAACTCATGAGACGTGAAATTGCAAAGCGCAAAATCGTGAAGTGCTCGAAATATTGGCCCACGGTCATAGCGAAGGGTCACATCGGTGAAGGAGAATAGAGGGTCTAGCATGTGCTAGGATCCTGTCGAGATTTCGGGAGTCGGGAGAGTCGGAGTGACTTGCATGTAAAGAACCGATACATAAAGTCGCGATGCGCCTTTCGATTAGGCGACTGGTCACAACCTTGGCCACATAAAGGGAGGGGCTTAAGCAAGAGAGCTAGTGTCCAAATACACTGAAGCTTAAAGGCGTTAAGTAGAAAGCCACGGGTTCCATATAAACTTGGCTTCAAGGGACAGATGGAATGTTAAGTGGATTTGAGATTCTTGAGGGCCAAAGAGTCAATCAAACTCAGTTTCTTGATCGATCCTAGACCAGGAGGTCATGCAGTCCTTAGGAGAGAAGGGCGGTCTGCATCAAGTGGTATAAGAGCAGATTTTCATCTGTAGATTTCAGGCGAAGGAGATAAAGGAGATAAAGGAGACAAAATAACTCGATGTTGTACTCTGTGTGTGAGAGATAGTCAACACAATTCCACCAAGGAGACGAGGGGAGCCACCTTTAGCCAATCATGTTGTAGAAAGAGAGATGCAAGAACTTTGTGCAAGGATGGAAGCGATGGAAACAACACAGAGAAGAGCACCTGATGTTGGAGACATCAATGATGCAGAGAGTGGAGATATAGAAGTCGAAGAAGCTGCAGAGGAACACGTTGTCGAAGAACGCTTGCTAAGAGCGGTTGTTAGATTGGGAGCTAGAGCTAAGATAGAGGTCACAATGTATGAAGGCAATTTGGATGCTGAAGAACTGCTAGATTGGATAAGGTCCATGGAAAAATATTTCGATTATGAAGATGTCGATGGGGAGAAAATGGCAAGACATGCTGTCACCAGGATTAAAGGACACGCAACACTGTGGTGGGATGAACTGCAGGCTAAGAGGTGAAGTAGAGGCAAACAAAAGATAAAGAATTGGGACAGAATGGTAGCCAAGCTGAAGGCTAAACTCATGCCCAAATATTATCAGATCAATCTATTTAGGAAGCTGCAGAACCTGAGACAGAAGGGTATGACATTCAAAGAATACACAGAGGAGTTCTACAAGACGAACATCAGAGTTGGAAAAAGAGAGAGAGATGAAGAAAATGTTGCTAGGTATATGAATGGCCTGAGGTACGAAATCCAGGATGAGCTCAACATGATGTCGGTAAGGACAATGGAGGATGCTTATCAGTTTTCGCTGAAGGCATAAGAGAAGTTGACCCGAAAACAAATCCAGCGAGGTAGAGGTAAAATATCAGCCCTGAACAAAGGCAATGGAGTTTCCCATGACAAGGCGCATAATTCCAAAGAAGAGGCTGGAACTCCACAGAGTCACTCGGAAAGAGGAGGAAGTTCCCGAGGAAGACAGGGTGGTGGAAGAAACTCTTCTAGAGGAAGAGGCAGAGGAGGAATAAGATGCTATGCCTGTGGAAAGACAGGGCACATGTCTTGGGAATGCCCTGAGAAAAATAAAGAAGGAGGAGAAGCTCACATTTCAGAAGCACAAAGAGAGAATGTTGAAGCAGAAGGAGCAGAGGATGGAACATCCCTGATGATGAGAAAGGTTCTCTTAAAACTAGAGGCAAAAGTTAAAAATCCAGTACAGAGGAAAAATCTATTCAGGACAACTTGCAAGACTAAAGACAGAGTATGCAAGGTGATAATTGACAGTGGGAGCACTGATAAATTAGTATCCACGAAGATGGTGGAGAAATTGGAGCTAGAGAAAACTACACACCCAGAGCCATATAAAGTCTCATGGTTGCGGAAAGGACACCAGGTAATGGTTACTAAACAATGCTTGGTTGAATTTAAGATAGGAAGATATAGAGATGAAATTATGTGTGATGTAATTCCCATGGATGTATGCCATATGTTTTTGGGAAGACCATGGCAGTTTGACAAGAATGTCATTCATGATGGGAGGAAGAATACATACACCTTGGAGAAGAATGGTAGGACACACATGTTGTTGCCAATAAAGGAGAAGAAAGTGAAAGAGGAATCCAACACAAGCATACTTCTCATGAGTGGGAAGGAACTCCTAAAAGAAGTTAAGAAAGAACAAGAGATGCAATTTTTTGTAGTGAGGAAACCCAGAGTCATCCTTACTAGTACTTTGATGGATGATTTTCCTTAAGAAGTTCAGGAATTGTTGGAAAATTTTTGTGACATAGTGGTGGATGAGCTGCCTAACTCATTACCACCCATCATAAGTATCAACCATCATATTGATTTGATACCAGGAGCAAGTCTGCCAAACAAAGTGACATATAGACTGACACCTCGAGAGAATGAGGAGGTAAAGAACCATATCCAGGAGTTGTTAAACAAGGGTTTGGTCAGAGAAGGCTTGAGTCCATGCGCAGTGCCAACTATGTTGAGTCCAAAGAAAGATGGAGGATGGAGAATGTGTACAGAATCAAGAGCCATCAACAAGATCACTCTTAGGTATAGATTCCCTTTGCCAAGAATAGATGATTTGATGGACTGTTTAAGTGGGGCAAATTTCTTTTCTAAGATTGATTTGAAAAGTGTATATCACCATATTAGAATGAGAGAAGGTGATGAGTGGAAGAGAAACTTAAGACAAATGAAGGTTTGTATGAGTGGCTTGTTATGCCATTTGTCTTAACTAATGCCCTGAGTACTTTTATGAGGTTGATGAATGAAATACTAAAATATTTCATTGTCAAGTTCATGGTGGTGTATCTAGATGATATACCGATCTTTAGAAAGACTAAAGAGGAGCATTTAAGGCACCTGACACTGGTGATGAGGAGACTACAACAAGAGAAGCTATTGATAAACCTGAAGAAGTCCTCTTTTATGAAGATAGAGCTCATTTACTTGGGTTTTGTGATCTCTTCAAATGAATTGAAGATGGATCCAGAGAAGGTGAAAGAAATCAAAGAATGGCCATCGCCAAGGAGCATGTTTGAGGTAAGAAGATTCCATGGATTAGCGAGTTTCTATAGGAAGTTCATCAGAGATTTCAATGGAATTTGTGCACACCAATGATGGATACCATGAAGAAGAGGCACAAGTATTTTAAATGGACAGAGGAGGCCGAGAAGAGCTTCAATACACTGAAGGAGAAAGTAACGGAGCGACCAATTCTGGTCTTGCCAAATTTTGAGAAGACGTTTCAGGAATTTCAGGTAAAGACCTCAGGGTTCGAACACCTTGAGGAAATGTATAGTGATGATCCAGATTTCAAGGAGGCATATGAAGCATGTACAAATCCTATGCTGAGAGATAGGAGCCAATGGACAAAGTATATGATTCAAGAGGGATTGTTGTTCAAGGGCAATCAATTGTGCATACCAAAATGCTCAGTGAGGGATAACCTTTTGAAGGAAAAACATAGTGGAAGATTGGCTGGACATTTCGGCCATGATAAGACATTTGCGCAGTTGAGAAGTTCATACTATTGGCCAGGTATGATGACAAATGTAATAAAATTCGTGAATAGATGAAGAATCTGCCAACATGCAAAAGGTAATAGACAGAACACTGGATTGTATCAACCATTTCCCATACCAGAGAGGCCTTGGGATGCAATAAGCATGGATTTTGTGTTGGTACTGCCAAGAACACAAAGAGGATGTGATTCCATTTTTTGGTGGTGGATAGATTTTCCAAGATGGCACACTTTATCCCATTTCAGAAGACTAGTGATGCAACACATGTTGCAAACCTATTTTTCAAGGAAGTTGTGAGACTTCACGACCTACCCAGAAGCATTGTCTCAGACAAAGACACAAAATTTGTTGGTCATTTTTGGAGAAAACTGTGGAAGAAGTTGGGGACAGATTTGTCCTTCAACTCAGCTTATCACCCTCAGACAGGTGAGTAGACTGAGGTGGTAAACAAAAGTTTGGGAAACTTATTGAGGAGTCTGGTCACTGAGCACCATAATCAATGGGATCAAATTTTGCCACAAGAAGAATTTGCATACAACGACTCACCAAACATGAGCACTGGGAAGAGCCCATTCCAAATATTGTATGGAATGCAACCCAGTGGAGTATATGAGTTGAGAGACTTGGAATAGAGTGAGATCAGAAGCATTGGAGTAGAATATTTTGTTGCAGAAATGCAAAAGCTCCATAGCCATATCAGGGGGAAGTTGCAAAATTCTAGCCAAGAGTACAAACGTAGAACTGATCAACATCGCAAAGAACTCCAATTTGAAATAGGATATCAATTTCTAGCACATCTCAGGAAGGAAATGTTCCCTAGGGGGAAATATAACAAGCTGAAGATGAAGAAGATAGGACCATGTAAGATCTTGAGGAAGTTTGATGCAAACGCCTATGAGATTGAGCTACCAGATGATGTGGGCATATCGCCCATATTCAACGTCTCAGACCTATATCCTTACAGGAAGGATGACATAGAGGGATCATTAGATCAAGAGAAGATTCAGTGGGAGAAACAAATGCCTATAGCAGAAAAACCACAGATGGAAAAGATCGTTGATCAGAGGATTGGTAAGAATACCTGAAGAAAGATTTATTTTGAGTATCTGGTTAAGTGGAAGGGACATCCAATAGAAGATGCTAGTTGGGAAAGTGAAGCTGATATCTAGAAACATGGAAAGTTGGTACATGAGATCATGGATAGGATTCCATGAATTTTCGTCCAGGGGAAGTATGATGCAGGAGCATCGTCAACAAGTACACGTGGTAGGACAACTCAGCGCCTGAGAGCCAATCCAGAGTCTTGAACACTATCCAGTACTGCAAATATTTTGAAGTGATAGAAAACAAAAGAGAAAAGATCACACGCGTGGAGACAAAATGAGCACGCGTGGCTTGGGAGCTTAACCCTAGTCTCAATGTAACCGTAATTAGATAACAGTTAGTTTGTTTCTTTTGTATAAAGAGAGATCTTGTACGCCCAAAAGAAGGGTTACGAGAATTATGATCAAGTAGGAATTTATGAACAATAGTTGTTGCTTTGATTTTAGTTGTAACTATTTTATTGATTTTGAATGATTAGAATAGAGGAAAATTGATCC